>LPNX010752979.1:0-22390 GCA_001517045.1 Pseudotsuga menziesii
AATTCAATATCTTCAACCTCGCATTCCTCTTTCGGAACCAAAAGGGTTTCAATATCTCTTTCCTCCTTCCATTCCTCCTTCCATTGCAATTATCTCCACAAAACTCATAAAACAAACCACTTTGTATAGGCCATTAATCCAGTAGTCTCAATAAAACTCAAAGACAACCATGTGATGTCTCAAGGATGTATCTATAAAAACCAATGCAATTTTAATAATTTAAGTAAAGAAAATAAATTTTAATAAATGCTGTTTAGTTCTGAAATCCTTTTTCCATCAAGAAATCATATGCACATATCAGTGTACCACGGACCATTATTGAGCAAAGCATACAACAATTTAACTCACGGACAGTGGATATAGATTTCAATATGAGACCTTTGTTGTACTAAATGAGAACCATATCCCAAATTCCATAAGAGGGCATGCCAAAAGGTAGAAGTACTATAAATGAATTCTACACAGTGATTTCCGTTGATTACAAGACAATCTAATTTGTGCAGGTTGGCTCCTTCACACAAAGCCGCTCTAAATGGCTAAGTCCTAGCATGGCGGTGCTGAAAGCAAGACCATTTTGAAAATAGAATACAAAGGAAAATCTTGGTGATTTATAACACTCCACATTTCTGAGGACATTTGATCATTTTTAGCAGCACACCTTTACCTGCAGGTCATTAAAGTTACTCTCAGGGCATACATTCTTCTTCCTCTTTCCAGAATCTGCAGGCTCTCTGGGTACAATTTTAAACTTGCCAGTATCTTGTTGCTGAAAAGAGAATCACCAAAAGAGAATCAGCAGCTGTGGCTAAATGACCTAAGCCAGCCTTGATCAATACCAAATTGAATAGTGAAATATGTTATAACACCACAAATCAACAAAGCTTCTGACCTATTTGAAAGAAAACATTTCTAAGAAACTCAGCTATTACTATGTACACAGGTATAAGTAACTAGTATATACATGGCACATAATAGGGTAGGAGCATCGATGAACATATGTGAAAATAGTACAAACATCAAAGCTTTGAGAGAGCAATAGGCCAAATAAGTTTTAAGAACAGACAAGACTTGTTATTGCTTGAAAAAAATATCAGAAGGCATTTAATCACTAGTGGGGTTGACAGTTAACTAGACCACCAAGGTTCCATTGTCACTGTAGCCACATGATGGCATGAGTAATGTTAACAGAATAAATACTCCTCGGACCTGGCACCTATGCAAAAGGAAGACTTCTTTTTCCAGCACAGCACGCTGTGGTATGTTTTCTGGCAGTGAAAAATGAAGAATCGAAACCAAAGATATGGGTAAAATACTAACCTTCTCCCACTTGGGGGTGTGAACATTACAGAAGCCAACGACAATACCTCCTGTCTTGCTCTCTCTATACTCAATGCACAAATTTCTGTCCAACCCACAAGACACGTGGAAGGTAGAAGGGGATCTGGACTCCGAACATTCGATGCAGGCACCTTTCGACATATTGCAGAAAGAGAAAATCATATCCCACCTTCTTGGAGGCACCCTTGAATAGTCAATCCTGTCTCTTCCCTCTGGGCATTGGAAGAACACTTCAGGTACCAGAAGGGCACATGAAATATGGGCCCATGAGTTCTGAGTAGTGCTTTTCATGGCCCCTTTCGAGGAGGGGCAGAGGCAGCAAGCTTGCCGTGGGGCTTTGTCTTCAGTGTCCATGCACCTTGCACAGAACCAATCCCCATCTGGGATTCCCTTGATCAATGGATCACCATAACAACTAGCATGTACCATGAGATCACACCCATCACAGAACACTATTGGGTCTGATGAATTCCCATCACAGCCACTGCATACACTGCAAATAACCCCATCATCGTCCTCTTCTTTCTCCTCTTCTTGTTGACTCTGCTGCTCCTCTCTCTGTTCTGGCTTATGGACTTTGTCAACATTGTAGGGCTTATCCTCTACCTTTCCTAATGACTTCTTCTCTTGGACATTTTCAAAGCTTTTACACGGAGCTTTCTGTGATCGTTTTCTAGTTGATTTACACCATTTATAGGCTATGGATCCCATCTTCTCAATTTTAGGAACTTTGAACGGAGCTCCTTCTTCCAAATTTCTCTCCTGCTCGAACATGAAATCTCTCGCTTCCCAAATGCGTTTTTTGGCGGGCAGGTAGATAATAGTATTGTTTCTCTCCTGTGAAGTAATTTGAAGCGTTTTAATGGTGGTAGACCATGAAACCTGCTTCGTTCCTCCTCAACTTCTTCCTTAGTTCGGTGGGCCATTATGGGCATATGCGGTGTTCTGAGAGTATTGTATACACTTGAAAACTGGTGCTATCTTCCAATTCTTTAGATCAACCGCTAGAACCCAGATTCTCTGTATTCTCGAATTGATTGCTGATTTCTCGTAGTGATGTTCTGATGATTCTTTAATTGAAATTGTTTCAAATGGTGGGGAGATACTATTTCGTTTCCCTCCACTTTTAAGTGTCTATGTGTTTCCCTCCAATTATAAGCATTAATCCACCCGTGCCCCACGAAAACGAAAACAAAAAGAACCTCTTATTTGTAAAAAGTCAACAAAAGACGGTGCCGTCACTATAGAGACGGTTAAGCGTGGATATAGCGACGGCAAAGAGTTTAGGCGTGGATACAGCGACTTCTAAGAGTCCCGGCGTGGATACAGCGACGGCTAGGCGTGGATACAGCGACGCCTCGTTCCTATTACATTGGATTTTACACCAAAAAGTAAGAAACGTGGAAAACCTCCGTGGAAAAATCCGCGCTTTTGTACTAGTGCCTCCTCCATTTCTCTCCACAACTTTGGCCCATAGAATCCATTGGAATGTAAAGGAGGAGAGTTCAAATGTGTCACTTCCCTTCCCAGTTTCCTTTATGCTTCCAACTAATGCAATGGCAAGCAGCAGAAGACCCGCTACCTTCAATGTGAGGGGACTCTTGAGATTTTTTTTTATTGCCGGAGTGACAAACTATAAATGACCAAATAAATGACCAATTGTTATGTGGTCATTTTTAGTCTAGATATCCTGTGACCAAATTTGGTCATTTATCTTGGTCGTTTTTAGTTGGTTTTTATCCCATGACCAAAAGTGGTCATTTATCTTGGTCTTTTTTAGTTATCTCACTTAAATTTATCAATTTTGGTCATTTATCCCTTCAAAAAAACTATGGTGACGAAAAATTTTGGTCTCCTGGTCACTAATCTCTCATTTTCCACTAGTGTACTCCCATGATTCCGAATCTGAAGTTGACTGTGGATTCAGCTTTGGAAGATCCTTCAGCATACAGGCATTTGATAGGTTTCGTCATGTATTTGGTGAATAACCAACCTGATATTCACTTTGCAGTGAATAACATTGGCCAGTCACTAGTGCATGGTTTAGCCAATACAGATTCACACAACCGCGACAAAGCATGTGCTCTAACATTTGCCGTGTGATGGGGATGGAGAGTTGATATTGCATGGCTTTGTCAGTTCAAAATGGTCAAGTGATGCTACTGCTAGGAAGAGCACTCCAATGTTCTGTTTCAATTTGGGGTCATGTGCAATATTTTGGTTTAGCAGGAGCAGGAAGCAGGTAGTAACAACATTAAATTTAGCAAAGGTAAAGTGCATGGTAGCTTCTTCTGCTATTGTGAGTTCATCTAGTTCCATAAGTTGATGGCAGAAGTGAAATATCAGATGTTTAAGCTGATAATTGTTTGCAGTGACAATCAGCATTACATCAGGCTCTTCAAGAACCCAGTTTTTCACATTACTCCAAGCATATAGGCATTCAATACCACCTCCTTGGGTATACACTGTACACTTGCAACCACGATAAACTGATCTCTGCTGGTTAGCTTTCTGTGTGTAATTTCAGGGATGGCAATAACACCAAAGTCCTTGAGACAAAAATCTCCAAAGGCCCGGGTCATGGCAAGACTAGGAGAGTTTTCATTTGGTAACCATACTCTATGCACATGGGGTTCATCCTTTAAAGCATGGACTCGGCCTTTGCACTGCTTGATCCTTTCTGCCTCCCCTGACATATAAAAGCTTTATCTCAGCTACCCATGCATACATTACAAAACCTTTAACAGTTCATGAGAGATCCCTAGAGCTAAAGGAGGATGGAGAGTTACTAAATTCACCTTTCTAAGAATGGAGAGTTACTAAATTCATTTTGCCCATTTGCAATAGGTATTGCACTAAGTTACTAACCATCTTGCGGGATTAAACCTACCTTCCTAAGAATGGAGAGTTACTAAATTCATTTTACCCATTTACAATAGGTATTGCACTAAGTTACTAACCATCTTGCATGATTAAACCTACCTTCCTAAGAATGGAGAGTTACTAAATTCATTTTACCCATTTACAATAGGTATTGCACTAAGTTACTAACCATCTTGCAGGATTAAACCACAAAGTGACCTTAAATAATATCACAGGAATGTGGAAATAATAAATGGCTTGCATAACTATCTATATTCAATATGGCGGTCAGATATGAGATAAATCAAATGTAGAAATTAAGATCTTAGGTAAATCCACAATCAAATTCAGACTCACAAACGCAAATTGAACAAAACAAACAGTATGGAAAACTTGTCCTACAAATACTGCCCATAAACAATAAACTATTGTAGAATGAGGCTTTGGGCCTTTGGATCTATTCTTTGCATGACTTCAGACAATGTTGACATTATGATTAAAGTGATACATATTAGTTCTAAAAACAAATAATCTGAAATTGCAGTCACTATAATTGTTTGAATTGTGCAGTCACTCAAGAGATAACATCCACACAGAATAATTTAATAAAATTTAAATACAACTCACAAATTTGATTGTGAGAATTTTTTAAAAATAGAGAGCTTACTAGGTAAGGTTGGCTTCAAGTCAACTGTCAACTGAATGGCTGACAAACATACATTAGTAGACATTGTTCCCAGAATAGCACGAGAGTCTCCAACATTTGCAATGACAAGGTCTTGGCCCTAATAAAAGACAACTACAAAGATAAGCCACTGAAAAAATTTCAAACTATAAACTAAATATGAAGATAATATTATTCATTTTGAAATATGCAACAATTCCAATATTGTTGCAAAGCTCTATAACATTCATTTCTTTGGGGCTCTTACTGCCTCTGCCAAAATTGGACATAAAATAAGATAGATAATTTTATTAATGTCCAACAAATGACCACAAAAGTTGGTCAATGGGTCTAAAATATTACATCTAGTGTAAGTACAAAGTGGGAGTACAAAAGCAACTCCTAGATCAATACTAATAGCATAAAAAGATATTAAACTAAGTGTCTAGCTAAAGGCTAAATGCTCTAGCTAAGAGAAGATATAAAATGAGGTGCAAGTACAAAGGAGTCGCAAGAGAGTTTCTAGAAACTGAAGAGTTTTGGTGCTGAGCAAAAGAGAGGATGTCAAGGCATGTTGGAGCTAGCTGCTGAAGTGACTGCAAGACATGCTTCTCATTGGAGTCATCAATGAGTGTGAAAATTCCAATGCACTGGCAGATGATATCCTCCAGGGAGTGGCCAAGGTTGAGAAGCCTAGCTGCATGATCCCGGTGGAGTGGCTAGGGATGATGAAGTATTGTCTTTGGAGTGAGTTTCTGTATTTAAATATGAAGATTCAATTTTGATTTTGAGTTGGCAAAGTTCCAGGTTCAAGCATAACCCATGCTTATTAGGTGATGTGGAGCATCTTCCTTAACGGAATTCTTCCATGTTTCAGTAGTTTGTTATTTATGCTCAGTATTTATAGGGATCTTTTTTACTAAAAATAGCCCTCTATTCAATTACTCTTTTTGGGTTAGAGAAAATAAGAGGGCAGTTAATAATTTTAGGAAGTGGGGTTAGGAAAAAGGGGAGGAGGTGGTAGCATGGGCTCAGGGAGGTATTTTTCCAGCTGATTGAAAAGTAGGTGCAGATGCTGATAGATTTTGAGTAGTTTCTATGGTTGTTACTGTCTGTAATCTGGTGTGCAATGAATAAAGAATACTGTTATGAAATTTTCATCTAGCTGAATAATTTTGTTGCCTGTCATATATATTTAGAGTGTTTGCGCCATCTCATTTTCTCTGTTTTACTGCCAATACTCTTTCAGGTTTAAAGATGTATTGAAGAGGTTGCTCTGCATATCTGGAAACAGAGCATATGCATCATTGCATACTGGTGGACTATACTGAAGAATAAATTGTTGCAGATTGGAGTTTATCTACATCATTAGGCACCTTAGTTCTCGTTGTGGCTTGATAGGTCTGGACCAGCAGCTTATGAAATTTCAATCATGATAGTTCATCAACTTATGGTTTTGCTCAATCCGGGGCACAATCTAAGTCACCTTTCTCTAAAGGAAGAGGGATGAATGCTAAAAGCTGATCATTTTGTCTTCCTATGCCCTGAAGTGAAGGAAGACCCTAACCATATATGGATCAAGTTATTGAAATATGAGAATGGCAATTGAGAATGCATAAATTCTTTTATACCTGTTTGAGGATGGTAACGGCAGTCGTCCCACTACAGAAGCAATCCAAAATGGGATGCAACTTGAGTTCCTTATCCATTACCTGGAAATCTCGTAGATGAGATTCCTTCCATGCTGCAAACATCTTGGACTCTTCTTTGTGCACATCCCCATCCGAATCATTACACAATTTGTTTGAATCAACGACCTCAAAATCGTTACTATTTGCAGGACCAGGCCAATCAGCTAAAAGTAGTTCTTCCCACTGGTTCATAAGCAAGCTAGGCAGCGAGTCTCTAACCCTTTTGCTATCCAGGTGTCCATATGGTCCATGACCATCAAAAACTCCAAGGAAGCTTATGTTCTCATCTAACCCAAAATGCCCCTGTGACCCAAAATTATGATGGAAACAAAAACAATATTAAATTACCGAAACTCTCATTATTCTCAAAGATATTTACAGATATATGTAGTTCACCATGTAATTTTTCCATTTAATGAATTCATGAAAAGGAAGAAAATATAGGAAACATGTTTAAAAGGGTTTTAGTTTTGATTATGCCTCGTCTCATAGTTTGGAAGCCAAATCGATTCTTCCTCTTCCTCAAAACCAAAAGTAAAGAAATAGGAGCCGAGAAATCAATAACAAATAAAAAGAGAATATTACCAGCTGCGCTCATGGAAGCTGCTCTACACTCTGTTCGATTGCTGAAGTCTCTATGAACAATATCTTAAGCAGATAAACCATGATGATTGAAAAATAAATAACTGTTCTTTGTGATATAAATTTTCCTCCACACCTCTATTGCTTAAGATGAGCTTAGTATGTAATAAAACATCATGTCAAATATAGTTCCCAGCACTGGAAATCATATTTAAAACTTGTCTTGGCACTATGATTGAGTTTGGTTAAAAAAGTAATAGGCACAACTATCTAAAGGACTAAACAATAATTGACATTTTATAAAGGTTTTAGAAACAAACTCGATACCTAATCAGGGAAAAACACCAAACGATACCTTCACCATTCGTCAATATTTACGAGTAGAAGCATTGGACGTCTACTGATCCATAACTGAAGAAATTTTGCTGAGATGGTTATTTTTAATGGATGGAGCCTTCTTGTGTTCATTATAATACATGTCCAATCAGAAGAGTTAAAGACATGCTAACAAAAGAGCATAAGAGGCTAGGTTAGGTGATTCAAAGAGTGCCCCGGCTCAATGGGAGCACTATGAACAATATCATCAGCGGATAAACCTTGATGATTGAAAATTTGTAAGCAGTAAGTATAGGGGTGTACCTCCTAAGCCACAGTGAGAACAGGGGTTCCTAATAAGCAGAAAGTTACACTTAAGCTTTGAGCTTCACTAGCTCAAAATTTAAAAACTGTTGTATAGAAAAACTGAGCTCACAGGTAAAGCGAATATGAGCAAACATTTCATCAGTTGATTACAACGTTCCGAGAACTGGTCCCATGGATCCCATCATTTCCTACACATTGCATACAGATCTCAGGTGAGGATTTGGGAGATCAGAGCCTTAATCTCGTCATACAGAATGCAACAGGGCACTTGACAACAATGAAAACTGGGGTGAAAGGGGAGGATGCTAAGACCAAATTCAATTGTTCTGTGATGCAAGAATATTGGGTTTTACAGAAATTAAATGTGAATTTACGAAATCTAACAGCTGACAATAATGTTCAATCACAAGGAAAAAGAGATTCGCCTATAGTTTAAAGCAGTAAAAATGGAAACAGCATGCAATAGACACTCTAAATTAAGATTTCTGCCAGAACCTGAACAATGTAGATTGAGAAAAGCGGGTGGGTTTATGTGGGTGCTATTTTAACACAAACCCAAAAACACCCAAATGCGAAAATGAAAATAAAACGCTGATAAGAGAGCCTGAATACCTTACTTGTTCTTTATAAATACCGGAATCCGGTGCAGGTGAACAGAACCTCCCAAACACTATTGAAGGTTGGCCGGATTGCTCCCTGTTATGTTTTAAATAGCCTGATTAGACCCACAAATCTGCACTACACTCCCTCGTCAATTAAATAGCTCAGGAATTTCAGTCGAGAGATGCCGCCTCTTATTGTATCCCAATTTGTGTCAGTAATGGGGTCAACACGTTTTTTCGCTTTCTTGGTGGAAAATGCAAAGGTGAAACCATGGGTCATTCGTACAGCTTAGAATAAAACAATCTAGAGCACCCTCCGCGGAACCCCCGGACGCTCAGTGAATCCCATGTGCTTGCTCTAGTCTCTCGAGATGAAATGGAAAGTTCTGCAATTGTCTGTTCCACATTTCTGGTCTTGGATGAAAGAAGCGTCTCCAGGGTGCATGCAGGGTTGGAGCTTTGGTGAAGGGCGCGGGCAGAAAATCTATGCAATCTATGCAGCATACTGGGTGCAGGCAGGCTTGGAGGACTGTTGAAGGGCGCGGGCAAGATTGTGGAATAAAATATCCCTCAACATATTGGATATTTATAAAGTTAAAAAAAAATCCTTTTTACCCTTAATATACCACCAATATATTAACTTTTAATTTTTTAATTTTAACCCCCCCAATATGAATGGACGTGATATCATATTGGTTTCTAGGTGACGCCCCCGTGCTTCAAGTGCAAGAAATGTGATCGTCTTGGTAAAAAGAAGTAAGTTAGAGAGGAATGGGGAAACAAAAAATTGATGCATGAAGGGTATAGAATCCATCAAGTGGGAAAAAAGTGGAGGAAATGAATCATATGGTACATTATGTACAACATTGCATGTACATCGGGTGACTTTGATTATTGTTCCTTCTTTCAGTTTCCCATCTTATACACTACTATTATATATCATTGGAAGCAATGTCTCATGCTTGTGAAGGCAATATGAGATAGAAATTTGGAAGCGAATAGGTGATAAGTTGAGCGAATTCACTTGGTTTAATGTGAGGAATTTTACGAGTGAGCAAAGGTTGAAAACTCCATGGAGAAAGAGCGTAACAACATCTTCAGTTAGCATAGTCTCCATAAGGTGATGGTTGTCATTTTCTGTTGAAATAGGGATTGAAAAAACAAAAACAAAATAAAATTGCAAATGATATATAGCTCATGAGGGATAATTAGTTCACACATATAAGTGTTGTTGATTTTTTTTTCTATTTCAATATTTAATGTAAATAGAATTTGAATTATAATTAGTGAGACTAATTAAGTATTTGTATACTCATAGAAGGAAGAACACAATATTGGAAAAAGAATACGATGCAATGGCCAGACATTGACAATATATCTTGTATATCTAAATATCTAAAGCATATATGTATAGTATCCAAGATGTGTATGGATGCCCATACAATCACAATAAATTACATTGGATTAAAATAAATGTGCATTATAGTATATGGAATCATCCTAGTAAATAACATAAATGGAGGGAAAATCAAGACAATAAAGAGATGTCTATTTATATTATAGATATGAAGATAGACAAAGGTCATTGGCTTTGAAATCCACAAATAGAAAGGGAAGTTTATACATAGCAAGAAATAACTACAAATCATATGTGCAAATAAAAATTTGCATTGTGATGTATAATGTAGTTCCCAAAAAAAAGTACGTTATAATGCCTTGGAAATTATTTAATTTTTCCCATATGACCCATCTATCAAAGGTATGATCAAGAAAATGGAAACTTTGTTCTACAAACTTTGTTTTCTAGTTGTGGCCCTTGAAACCCAAGGGCCATTGTTTATCTTAAGATCTATAATACATAGAAGGCTTGTTTAAGAGCTTAGATAGATTTTATATGAAAAAAACTTAAGATTGTTAACTTTTCTTTATAATAGTTTAAAAAACTTTAGATGGTTATATGGTAATGATTTGTTTGTTTCTATGAAATGTTACATAAACCCTTATACATAATATTGTTGCTTGTACTTAAACATTATGACTATATTTTTGGCTAGGAAATAGAGGAAGGAGGCAAAGGTTTCACATTAAGTATTTTGCAAGTTTTCTACGCGGAGGCATTTATAGTATTGGGTTTGTTTCCAAGTGGATTGTGTTTACGCTTAGGGTTTGTAGGATCTCTTAGGTAGCTTGTGTGTTTATAGTCGTTTGGGTTGATGAAGAACACACCGTCACTTCATCAACATCAATGCTCTCCTAGAATGTTCCATCTATTAGGATTTTAATCCTCACATGTCCAATTTGGTCAATTATGCCTAAAATAAGAGTCTTTTCAATCATTATTGAGTCAGGATTTTCATTGGGTCCACATGGCCTAATTGGACCACATGTACGAGTTACTAGAGTGCATGGCACACTAATTGAGGCTAACTTCCACTTACTGGATTTAGGTGCATCATTTTAGGCACCTCCTAGACCAATCCCTACAATTTAGGAGACATTAGGAGTGCAGGCACCAACTTCCTTACTTCCTTCAGTTGAGTTCACTTGGTGACTAGTTATGATTAAGTTACATTCAGTTAGCACCAATCTTTGCATGGCTGCATGTGGAAAGGCCCATTTCCTTACCTACCACATTCAATTAGACTAGTTAACTGATTCTAACTGATTGAGGCAATGATTTAGTGTTATCCATTCAGTTAGTGTGAGTTAACCAATTCCAATTTCCTCTCATATATTCAAATTGTGTGGTTATTATTAATACCAGTGTATTACATTGTAAACATCATCCAAATTGTATCCATTTACTTTTTTGATAATGAGAACATTATAAGGTGCATGTCAATAAGAGTAAATTGTTTGTGACAATTTTTATATGATATCATAGCCTTGGCAAGACAAGGCAATCCTTCTTCAACAGATTTCATGTTGGATCAAAGAAACAATTTCAGCTAAAACTCAAAATAAATCTTCATTATTTTTTATATTTACATATCCTTTGTATTCTTCATTACTTTTTATATTTACATATCTTTGTATAGAATAAGATTTTTGATGTATTGAAACCATTTTTATGAGAGAATGTGCTCAGATACATAGCTGCATATAAACAACACTCTTTCATCTACAACTCATATTTATTGATCGGTACAAAGCGATCAATACATTAAAGTAATAAAACCAGAACTAGTAGTGGTATCTAGAGTAATCGTTCAATTACTTCATGATATTCCAAGATTAGATTGCAACTGTAAAACCATATATTGTCAACTGATTGATTATTCTTTCCTCCACCGTGATGTCATAGTTAATTAGGAGATCTGAAGTAAATAATGATGGAATAACTTCTCGACTTAATCTGCATCAGCAACTATAACGTGCAGCGCCGATGGTGTCTATAACCATGTTATGACAGGCCGTAGGACCCGAGGGAGTATAACCAGTCTTTGGAAGCTTATGATCCAGTAGACTAATATCAATGGCGGGTGAGTATTCAGAGATGTTATTCATATAATTGGAGGTGCCCTTAATTTTGGAGTCAGCAGTACTGCGATGAGATTAGCAAAATGCATATCACGATGCGATACACCCCAGTGGCCGCCATGTTACAATTTCAATAAACGCCTTCGCTTCGGTCGAGGGGCAATATAGACGAAATACGTGCTCCTTTGTCAAAAGAATAATAAACTGAATAAGTTTATCCAGTTAGAGAGATTGGCTCGGAAAATAAATGAGAGAGGAAAGGTAGACTGAATGATTAGAAAGGAGAAACAAAGCTGTATTTATAAGCGATTCAAGGCCATCCTTTGACAAATTTGCAGATAGCATTACTGGCTTTGATTTCGTTTCATTTAGTTTGATGTGGTCGTATTCAACACACAATATTTCTTATGGACTGGACACGGCCTTTTGACTATGAAAAAATCAAACGTGGTTCTTTGAATTTATTATAATTTCTGCACAGGGTAAAGGGAAGCCATAGAAACAAACATACACCATCTTTCCGAGAGATATTCCTGATCCTTGTCTCTGCTAATGGGTCTACAGCCTTTTCGAAATGTTTGTTAATTGGTTTACGGGTCGCTACCAACAACTATGTGTTATAACATAAAGTGCCATTTGATCTAAGAAAATTACTAAGCAACAGTGATCCCCTGAGCGGGTGGCTTTGTAGGTGCAAATTAAAGTCTATTTTCAGCATTGACAACTCTCTAAGTTAATAATTACGTCCTCTTAACATGAATGCACGTAAAAATGGCGTACGCTCTCAAGCAATTTCTGACATGCTGGTCTTTGCATAGAGGCACACAAAGTAATGTAATATTTAGTTTAAGTGCAACTTTTAGTTTAAATGGATAAAATGACAATAAGATATTGTCTGGAAAAATGTCACTAGTGTTTTTGATGATGTTGGTGGTAACTGGTTGGCAGGAGGGTAATGAAATGTCTCCTCATAAAAGTTGTTTTTCATAAAAGTTGTTTTTGATGATGTTGGTGGTAACTGGTTGGCAGGGAGGGTAATGAAAGGTCTCCTCATAAAAGTTGTTTTTGATGATGTTGGTGGTAACTGGTTGGCAGGGAGGGTAGTGAAAGGTCTCCGCCTAAAAGTTGGACAGGATCTTCTTATTGGAGGAAATAAAATTTTTGAACTTTCCCAAGATCTCGTGGAAGCTCTTACAGATAGAGATAATTTGGTTTTAGCACAAGCTGAGGAGCAAGGTATTGGCGGTATTGGCAATAATGAAAGTCAAATTTGGCTTCGGGTAGAGGAGGTAGGCCTTCATGGTGAACTTATTGATTGATGAAAGACACTTTATTATTGGTTTACAGTTATGTGTATCGAAAGAGGATGATGATTTTTGTATTAAGATTTAATGGGTATTAAAATATAATAAGTTGTAAAAGAAATAAAATAGATAAGTAACTATCAAAGATAGATACAATGTTTTGGTGGAAAACTGGGAAACATCATTATAATAAATTTATTATCTTCCTTGACCTAAATCCACCAAGCTGAGCCAAGTGAGCTCACCAGGTCACCTCCAAGCCAAATACCAAAATACCAAATACAATCTTTTGTGGAAATGAAATTGTCCTTACAACATTAGATTGTTCATTTGACTAGTTTTAGGAATGAAGTGTTTACTTGGGACAATTATATCACTAGCATAGATCCATTTTAAACCCTCATCTATTATGCACAGAGAGAGATCCAATTTCTTGAGGTGTACATTTTTTTATCATTTTAATTTGTTTTCTATTTTATTTAAGATGATATGTAATTTTATTTTATTTTTATTTTTATTATTTATGTAAATTATCATAACTTGACTAAAGTTAAAGGATCTCCCCATACTAACTTTTCTTAATGTAAAAAATGAAAACAACAATCTAATATATATTATATGTTCTTAAGAGAAGCTGAATTATGATTGACCATTTTTTGTCTCACTATGAATTTAAATTTGAAAAACAAATATGAAGGAAAATGAAGAAATGCTTTAATATATCTTTGAATTGGGGGACTTTTTCATTTGAATTCAATTTATAATCCTCAATTGATGTCTTTTAAGTCGAGAGATCTTCGGTGTTATGTAAGATAGGGTATTTGGATGAATTTAAATTTAATATGGTTTGATAACAAGGACTAAATGGTTGCTAGAGTAGTTGTAAATATTATTGGTGTATATAAGGAGATTTATATAGAAGATGAACTAAATGTTGGTAGGCAAGTTTATTTTTATTTTTTTTTGTCAACTTTTTTTATTTTGTTATTTTATGGTGTTTCACAAGGGGATTTAGGTAATAATGGATGAGTTATGAAGGTTTTATTTTTTGCTATTCCTATAAATATATCTTATTTTCAATTTTTTGGCTAATCATTGATTGGGTATAATTCAAAAACAATTTTTATGTCGAAAGTGGTTGTAAGAAAGGATTCAAAGTCTTCTAGAAAAGTTTATGGATTTGCATTTTCTACATACTTATCTAGAATACAACGAGGAAGCATATTTTCTATTAAGAAACTTAATTAGTGGAAGGTTTAGTTTGTTTTGAAGTATATTTGGAATTATCAATTGATGTTTGATAATTAGTAGTTTGTTTTTATATAGATAGACAACTCATGAAGGAAGACTCTATTGATAGTTTTTTGGTTAATAGTTCTTTTAAAATTCTCAAGTACAGTGAATGGTTAGAGATTAGTTGGTTTTGTATATAATTGTTAGTTTCTACTGATGTTATGAGACTTTTAAAAAGTATTGTAAAATGTATTGTCTTTTTAAGGAAACATGAATGTATACAATGAAAATAATAATAATATTTTATTTTTAATCAGTTTCTTTATGAACATTTAGAAGATATTTTTTATTTAAAAAATTGGATTAAATTTTTTTTTTAAATTTAATAAAAGTTTGTAAATCTTTATTTTTAAAGAAAAATGATTTATTAACTAAATTTTGTAGAAATTTTATTTTTAATATTTATAATGTGTTCTTAATTGTAGTTTGCTTTGATTCTTATATTACTGGTTTACCTATTTATATTATTAAAAAGTATAATAAATTTTAAAAGAAAATAATTTATTAATTATATTGTACTTAGATTTTAAATAGAATAATAGCACTGTAAATGTTTAAATGTTACTTTTTTAATTTTGATAAATTTAATATCAAATAAAAATATATAATTGTTTTGAAAATATTTTTTCCTATTCAAATAAATAATTATTATAAATGTGTTATCTAAATACAAATTTGTAAAATTCTTTTCATAATAGTTTTTTATTTTAATAAATAAAAGTTATTTTAGTAAATTATTATTATTATTATAAATAACTAAGTTATAATAGATTTTACCACTTTCGTTAAGGATCCCACTACATCATAGAACTTTGCCTTGTTTTGTGTTGAGGGTTTTGGCTAGTATTGTTCTATTTTGATCTTAGGATAGAAAATAAGGGACCCCCTATACTGAATTTTGGGTTTCTAAGTGTCACCTATATATCTATATGTAAATCATGAATAATTTGAACAAAGACTCCCAGAATAGCTTTCTGTGCTATTTTTATCTTGGGATTGAAAAGAAGGCACCCCCTATACTAAATTTTGGGTTTTGAAGTGTCGCATATGGGTGAGTGCATGAAGTTGGTGGATCTTTTAGATGCAACTGGATTTTTAGAAAACTGATTATGTTTATGCTATAACTTTTTTTTCTCAACCATTTCATAAGAAATTATATGTCGCACTACTAGACACTCACCTCTACACACTATAAAAAATCTGATACATCATTATTACATTAAGACCTTGAAAAGTTGCACTAAAGCATTTCTTCCTATTTTTGAAGAAGCCCGTGTTTACCCAATTGTTACAGTGTGCTACAGAAAATAATTTTTGATGAAATATTAAACATAAATATCACCTTTTATGCAGATTCTAAATATGTAATTTCTATTTCGAAATATTATATTTTTCTATTTATTTCAATTTCTATCATGTTTTAACTCTTTGACTCAAAAAACACATTGTTAGTGTTTTTTCCATAACATTTTCAAATATTGATAGTTTAAAAAAAAATTGTAGGGTGCACTAGACGACAATGTTTATACATTATATAAAAAACCCATTTCATAATTATGGCATTAAGACCTTCAAAGGATGCACCCACAAAAGACGTACCATTTTTGAGGAATGATCACTTAGATAATTATTAAAAAAATAAAAAAAATACTAATTTTATTTTTGAAAAGTAGTGTTGCACTAAAACAATATATTCTATACATGCATGCAATTTTTGGTAGCTTGAAACCATTATTTAGGCCCTTAATGGCTGCACCCACAAAAACATATGCCTTGTCATTTTCCTCAAAAATAAAAAAGTGTCTGTTGGAAAAAATGAAACTTGACATAGGTATGGAAATTTTCAATACATAAAACTTATATATTCAGAAACGTCATTCGATTTCCCATATTTCATATTTGCTACTCAAAGCAAGATATTTTATGTAATGTCCCGAAAAATCCAAGTAAGTTGAGGGATTCCTGAATTTTAAGTTTTCTATTGCATCTAACGTGTCAAAAGTGACCCTCATTAGGTTGGACTCACCCATATATCTATATGTAAATCATGAATAATTTGAACAAAGATTCACTCCTTGAATGCTAATCAATACTTTCGTTATAATATTCACCGTTGCTATTGTGGTGCTTGAATGAGTTATTTAAACTATGTCAGCTTGGTGGTTTTCCTACTCTCCTATGACTTGATTTGACACAACCAATGATAGGGTTTTGAGAGTTTATTGAATGTATTAATTTTTAATTTCTAAGGCCCTTTTATATTGCTCTTGAGTCTTTTATCCATAGTCCCGAATACTTTTCTCCCAGTCTTGTTTTCCCTTTCCTTTCCAAAGTTTGAAATATGTTTGGAAATTTTCTAGTGTGTTTGCCACCTTTGGGTATTTCCTTACAAACCTTGATTTCTCCTTGTAAGTTAGTAAGACATTTAGCTCAGAATTAACTCTTAAGGCATATCCAAGAAGAAGCTTGAAGGAAGCACAAAGCCCTTTTCTAAAAAATGGCTAAGTATGACAGTTGTGATGAGATTGGAAAATGTCACCATTATTGCGACAAAGATGGGAGAAAGGAACCATTGTTGTGGTCAATATAGGAAAAGTTGTTGATGTTACGGAAAATATGGGAGAAAGGTGCCTATTTTGCAATGAATATGGGAGAAAGATATTGGCATTCCAATGAATTTAGGAAAAGTCATCAACATTGTCGTAAATATAGGAAAAATCATTGTTGTTGCAGCAATATTATGAAAATTCATTGTTGCTGCAAAGAGAAGATGAAAAGTCACCATAGTTACCATGAGAAAGTAAGAAATTTACCTCTTTGTTGTGGAAGAGAACTAAAATCCTACCAATGCTAATGCAAGATTTTGGAAGGAAGCCATGTTTTAAGGGTGTTTGAGCATCTACTGTTGAGAACTAAGGTTGGTGGATGGAATATAATGGAAGGAGTGTTTCGATCCTCTTTTATTTTTACATCGATAGGCGTTTATATCTCATATTTGGAATTTGGACTTGAACCAGTGGATCATCAAGATGCGCTAAAATTTCACAATTATAGTGCTGCGATCTTTTTTATTGTTGTCTAATTTTTAAATTTATTTACTTAGTAGTGTGTTTACAATTAGTTATATGTTGTGATTCAACTAGCATAGAAATATGTGGCTTATCCTGGGTGATTGTAGTTTATTCTGCAATGTTGCAGGATGGAGCCATTCCATGTGGTGGAGGTTACTAACTATACATATGGAGAACTGTCATCGCAGTGGTGGAAGCAATGACAGTTGTGAATATGCTACTTATTCACTGCCATTTGTACCGAATACCATCAACACCTATTTTATAAATGTTTAGAGGGACTAGAATTGGGTATTCCAAAGTTATTTATGAATCCATCACTACATGGAAACTCAACAGTGGACACAAAGCATGTTATGAGTATTGTGAAAGAGAATGGGAAACATTCAAAATGCCTATTTTCAGGAACTTGGATCCTATTAGTTTTGCACTTTGATTTTGTTTAATTTGCATTATTTATTTTGAAGGTTTACTAGATGGTTTCTAATAAGGATCACTAAGTTAATCTATGAGAGCACAAAGGTCTCTTCACATCTGATGCTACGCTTCTTCGAGATGGAGAAGCCAAGCACGTTATAAACTACACAATGAATAGCCAAGGAGATTTTTTCTTCATGCTTGAATTGTATATTGGTCACTCAAATCAAAATTGATGGGTTTGTTGTTCTATATTCAAAAAATAAATGGTATTTACTTTTTATTTATCAAGAAGGTGACAACCTGGGTGGTTTAAATTGCATAGAAGGTTACTTCTGATGCATGCTCTACATTAACAAATCTAAATTATGATTATAAACATAAATATAATTCCTTTTTACCTTTCTTTTACTTTCAAGACATCTCCAACAATGGCACTTAGGCAGGGCCAATCATTAGGTTTTCTACTGATTGTAGGCAATTTGTTTTCTTCAATTTTTCCATTGTATTCGGGTCAATAAACGAATTTCCGTAACCTGTTTGTGTATGTTAGATATAATGTAGAAATGCTAGGCAGATTGTTTGGGAGTGTGTTGAGGTGTACTGTCTATGTTTGGTATGCATAGGTTTGAGATCCACATATCGTGGATCTAGATTTAGTGTTGTTACCTATATATTGTAATCATTTATCATTTGTTAATTGAATTGGTTTGATACCATTCCATTTTGTATGTGCGAGCCTTTGGCTCTACGCATCCTCCTCTCCAAATTCTTAAGTTGGTATCAGAGCCCATAGTGGCCTGTTGGTGTGAAGAGCCCATTGTGGCCTGAGAGAGCCTGAGTGGCCTGGCCTGACTGAAGATCCTGATTGGCCTATTGAGAGAGCCAGATTGGCTTGAAGAAGAGGCCTTGTGGCCTCCTATAAAGATCTCTGTGGATACTATGAGAAGAGCCCTTTCATGGCCTGTTGAGAGCCTTATTGGCCTGCTGATTGTGAGAGACCTTAGTGGCCTACTGAGCGAGCTGCCTTCAGCTGTGTGTTGTGAGAAGATCAGGAGCTAGCGCTGCTAGTGTGGATGCCTATGAGCATGGAAGACCGGTGCAATCAGCCGTGAAGGAGAGCCTAGTTTTGTCTGTATGGTAGCCCGTGAATGTGAGCCTAATTGGTTGTGAGAGGAGATAGCGGTTGGATCTGCGTGAAGGAGGAAGAATCCGCCGCACAGAAGGAAATAGCGACCTGTGAGAGATTACTACTCGCCCTGAACTGAACAGGAAGCTGCCCAGATCGCTGAAGTTTATTGCTGAAGCTGCCTACGTGAAGGAGAGATCACATCATTCCTTGCAATTTGGTGCTGTAAAAGCTATTTGGAGAGCTGTAATAACTCCCATCTGTCAGATTTATTGAATTGGTGTGGATATTGGGATTCCCAGCGGCCTACATGAAGAGGAGGCAAGTTTGAATTCCCTATCGCTTTGGGTGTAGGAAGGAGAGCACTGTTGTTCAGATCTGATAAAATTTTGGAGAAGCCACATTGTGAAGCTGCCAAGAGGGAGAATGTTTCCTATTTTCTGCTACAATATTTCTGGAAATGAGATCACTGATTGGGATCTGTCATTGGTGAGATCGCAAAAGACCGTCGATATTGTTCACAGAATCTTGTTGGATGCAAATTGATCCTTCCTTGATAGTGGAAAGAAAAATGCCGGTGAAGGTTAAGAGCGCCAATCTGCATAGAGCAAAGAACTGCTTGTGTAATTTTTTATTGAAGCCTAAAGAGAAGAGCAGACTGGTGTGGCTGCTGGCTTGTTCAGCTGCCTGAGTAAAGAAAAGATAAATATGTCTCCTGTTGCTGCATTAAAATTTGATTTTCAGCCTAAATATGATGAAGAATATCTTATAATAGAAGAACGAATTTTAATTAATTTGGAAATTATTGTAATAAATAATTTGTTGGAAGGAGTGAGAACAGCTGAAGCAAAAATAAATGACTATGATGCAGAGTTGAAGTTTATTGCAGACTGGCTTGAAAAGCCAAAGAATGCTGAAAATGTTGACTATGTTTGTGATGAATAATGTATCAGGTTTGCGGATGATGAAGAGATATTGTTGCAGAATTCCACTGCACAGAACATAGTTGATTGCAACCGATCAGGGAGGACAATTATCAGTGAAAAGTTTGTAGAAGCACAAGGAAGATTCAGGACAACAGAAGCTCAACCAAATTGTATAATATACATTCAAATGAAATATACATCAATGTGTGAGGATTTCAAGTTGTCAAGCTGGAAGAGAAGGAAACGGGAAAACATAAACAAATATTATCTGACAGCAACTAAGGTCAGGATGAAGTGGAGGACTCTAGAGTTCAAGGCTTGGAACTCTAGATAGTTAATTTGCTTTGCTGATTTGTAAGCGTGGAACTACATGCATATTTTGATCCATTTCTACATTAAGGTAGGATGTTAGATATAATGTAGAAATGCTAGGCAGATTGTTTGGGAGTGTGTTGAGGTGTACTGTCTATGTTTGGTATGCATTGGTTTGAGATCCACATATCATGGATCTAGATTTAGTGCTGTTACCTATATATTGTAATCATTTATCATTTGCTAATTGAATTGGTTTGATACCATTCCAGTTTGTATGTGCGAGCCTTTGGCTCTGCACGTCCTCCTCTCCAAATTTTTAAGTGTGTAGCCCTAACTTGTAGATATTTTACCAAATTACCTTGCTATGGCATTCCATCTGATATTTAATACTCCAATTTTTGATATTTTTAATTGAAACTAGTCAATAAATACATGAAACCCACGATTGAATTCCTATGATATTTGGAGTTGAAACTACTCATTAGATCTATGAGACGCCTGATCGAATTCCTACGAATTCAATTTGAAAGGGTCTGCAATCATACTTTGCATTAAACACAATATATTCACGATCGAATCCCTATTATCTTCAATTGAAGCATTTCATTCCCACCTTTTAAATTGAAATCGAAATTGAAAGAGGCAACCCATAGAGGAACATCGTTGTTATCCAGAATGAGAACACTGTTTCAGATGGCCGAAAGAAGCATGAATTTGGGAATAATTGTAGGACTCACACAAACATGGGTACTAGCCTCGTCTATTGCAATATAGAAATGTTTGGGTTCTTTCCATGCGTCATAATTTCCTCTTTTGACTTCTGTCCTCTTTTTCAAATGCAATGAATGGATCAATGAGTATTAAGTTTAATTATATAGATAGAAAGTATCATCCATGTAAGTTACTTCCGCATTAAACATATCGACATTCGAATTTCAAAGCATTTAAAAAGTATCAATCGATTTAAGAAAACACAATGACATAGGCACAATATCTTTCCACTTAACATGTTAAGCATAATGAAGAAAACGTTTCTTTAATTTTATTAGGCTTATATTCATGCTTTATTGTAACGATCCGGACGACTGGTTTGTCAAAGCTCTACTGACTTCCGTTTAATTTTGTTAAACTATTTTTAAAAAATATTGTGTTCTATTTTCTCAGCATGACAAAGAAAAGAAACCAAAATGGGTTGTTATTACTTAAACCGACCTAAGTTGACTTAGAGGAATCTATGCTTACAGGTTAACTTCTGGTTTTTTTTTTTGGTTTATTATATGACATTGATATATGCAGCTAAGCATTTAGCTTGGTATCATAAAAAAGAAATGGTGGAATTTTTGTATTGCAATGCAAAAATTTAGATTTGTGATTCAAAAATGAAAAAATTATATTTAGATTTGTGACTCACAAATGAAAAAAATATATTGATTTGTT
Source organism: Pseudotsuga menziesii (assembly GCA_001517045.1). Taxonomy (NCBI): domain Eukaryota; kingdom Viridiplantae; phylum Streptophyta; class Pinopsida; order Pinales; family Pinaceae; genus Pseudotsuga; species Pseudotsuga menziesii. The sequence continues at coordinate 21,754 of LPNX010752979.1, forward strand.
TCTTGGATGAATGATGTAAAAATATAGGACAAGGTTACAAGAACATTAGAAGGAAAATGAAGTACAAATTATGAAAAGGTTAATAATAAATAAATAAAATCAAAATATAATATTCTCATTTCTAAGAAATTGATAATTTGATTTTGTTTTTTATTTTATTTTTATTTTGTAACTATTTTTGGATTTTAGATTTTATTTAATGAGAATAGGATTTATTTTAATAATTTTGAGAAATACTTTCCTTGTATTAATATATATTATGATAAAGAAAAAATGTGTATTGTTATGGACCCTTGTTAATAGTAAATAAATAAAATAAAAATATAATATTCTTATTTTAGAAAATGACAATTTCATTTTGTTTTTTTAGAATTTTGTAACTATTATAAGTTTAATTTTAATAAATTTGAGAAATACTTTTTATGTTGAAACTTGAGATTCTTGTTAATAGTAAATAAATAAAATCACTAGAAATGTTTAATTTTAATTATTCATAGTTATTAAGAGAAATGTTCACTTAAATTTTCATTCATTTATTTTAACTCAATCTGATATGAAATATTCATGTTTTGTAAAAATAATAAAAATAGTTACTATATAATAAAATATTATACGTGCAATAAATATTACTTTTTCT
>LPNX010752979.1:22615-35053 GCA_001517045.1 Pseudotsuga menziesii
AAAAACACTTTTAGCAATTTTCCAATCTATTAGTTTTGAAATTTAATAATTATCAAATTTATTGACCCATTAGTTTAATTTGATAATTGTTATTTTTCTGACCTAAATAGAAGAAATTAATAAAAAATATTCTTTGAACTAGAATCCAAATGTAAGAAAGAAACAATACAATCTAAGTTATAAAAACAGTTTTAACAATTCCCCAATCTATTATTTTTGAAATAAAACTTTGAAATTTAGTTGATTGATAGATCCCGAACATCGCATCAAATGGAATTTTGGACACATTAATATTATATAATATTACTTGAAGAGGACACTTTGGAGTAAATAAATAAAATCAAAACATAAAAAGCACGAATGAAGAACAAGGGTTATCTCATGGTGTTTTTTAAAGGTTATATGTATAATATGACAAAGGTTGAAAATGTGGCATTCATTCAAAGGGTGAAAATGTGGAATTCATTCATGGATTATTTTGCATTCTAATGTTTATTAACATTATGTTGCATTATGACATTCATCAAGGGTTATGGAGGGTTATGTTGCATTTCGACTAGTTTTTATAGAAACTGGTTTTTATAGAAATTGATTTTAATAAAAATTGGTATATGTTGACAATGCCCATGATGTGACACATTAATAATGTGGTAGGGTTATGTCACATTGCAACATTCATTAAGGATTAAAAAATTTTATACACTGACACAACCTAATATGCGACACATCAATACTCTGACATTCGACGTTCACATTGTGATGTATATCATGTATTATGCAGAATTGTGGTGTTCATCAATGGTTATGTCACATTATGACATGGAGAAAATGTTACATGTCTAAAATGATAAAGGGTTGTCCCATTATAAAGTTCATTAAGGATTAAAAAATGATATTCAATGACACAACCCAAGATGTGACACATTAGTAAAGTGACATTCGACGTTCACCATGTTGTGTTCAATTGCAGCATTCATTGTTAGATTTTTATCATTTAAGAAATATAATATTAGGAACATATCTGAGAGAATAACATGCATAACAATCAATCACAACAGACAATAGACACAAATATTTTCCTCGGGGAAACCATAAAGGAGAAAACACCGCAACTTCCTCAGAGATAGAATGAGCACCAATGGTAGTAGTAAAACCCAAAGACAGAAAGATGATCTCCAATAGTTGTTCTCTCTCTCACTTGTGTGAGATCCTCTTCTCTCACCTATGTGCTATAGTTGGGTGAGTGTGTGTGTCAAATAGAGAGGCTCAACATTCTATTTATACTAGTTTCTAACTTGACAATTACTTATGAGGGTCAACTATGGGGACTTTTCCCCCCTGATCAATAAGGAGGGTTAAACTCAACTCAATTGTGGGGACTATTTCCCTGACTTACAACATAGGGTTAAACTCATTGAATTTACATGACTTTATTATATTAATGACTCTCTTTATAGGAACATTAGGGACCAATGAAATACAATATATGAAATATACAAGTGAGTACATTCTGAAGTTACAAATACATTAACACTCCCTCTTAACTAGGAAGGTATTCTCTTGACACAATTCTTCAGCACAAGCCTTCTTCTTTGGATCATCGCCAAAGCTAGATCATTACTGGATCAACATCAAATCTGGATCATAACTAGATCATCACCAGAGATGGATCATCATTGGGTCATCATCAAAGCTACATCATAACTGGATCATCATCAAATCTGGATCATCACTAGATCATCATCATCACTGCTTCTGCTATCTAAAATGAATGGTGTTATCCCTTAATTCTACTTGTCATAGGAAGTTCTATAGAGCCATCCCTTTTTCATGTTGGTTGTAGGCCTAGCCTCCATGTAGGTCTTCATCTTCTTCAGCACTTATATCTGACAATGCATTAGAGGAAATTTCAACTCAAAATGGACCTCCTAAGGAAAATTAATAAAATAATAGTTAAAATAACAAAATAACATTTATTAATTTTGGAGGAAGAAAAGAAAAAACTACTTTTTGTTTGTATTTTTGGCATATCTCCCTGTGTTTTTACTCAAATTTCGATCAAGAGAGCTTGTTGGATCTAGAATTAAATTCCGCATCCAACAAGTTACCCACTCAGCTTAATTTTGATGCACTTCGCTACCCCAAAAGAAAGAAATACCTAAAAACATGTGATGATGATGTCATCATCAAGTTTTTTCAGGTATTTCTTGTTTTTGGGGTAGTGGGGCCCGTCAAAAATATGCCGAGTGGGTACTCATTAGATGCAGAATTTAATTTCACCTCCAACGAGCTCTCCCGATCGAAATTTGAGTAAAAACATAGGGAGATATGTCAAAAATACGAACAAAAAAAGTAGTTTTTTTATGATACCTATCCCCAAATTTATATTAAAAAATTGTTTAAAAGGTGCTCCCGTTTTGAATTTTAAACCATTTTGATTGGCTAATACATGATGACATGTAATTTGTATTATTTTTGGAAGGCCCATTTTAAATTGAAATTTCCTCTAATGGGTGGAACACATCCATCATCCATGTCTAAAAGGCCCGCCCAGCACTTACATCTGACCATGGGAGGAGCACATCCAGCATCCATGTTAGAAAGGCATACCCAACACTCACATATTACCATGGGAGGCCCAACACTTATATCTGACCATGGGAGGCCCAGCCTACCACCATGTTAGAAAGGATCGTCAAGCACTTATATCTGACCATGGGAGGCCCATCTTAACACCATATCACAAAGGATCAACAGTTATATTTGACCATGGGAGGGCCAGCCTACCACCATGTCAGAAAGGCTCTGCACTTACATCTGACCATGGGAGGAACCAATCCTACGAACATGTCAAAAAGGCTCTGCACTTACTTCTGACCATGGGAGGCCTAGCCTACCACCATGTTAGAAAGGATCTGCACTTACATCTGACCTTAGGAGGCCCGGCATGCCACCATGTCAGAAAGGCTCTGCACTTACATCTGACCATGGTAGGAACCAATCCTACCACCATGTCAGAAAGGCTCTGCACTTACATCTAACCATAGGAAGCCCAACTTGCCACCATGTCAAAAAGGCACAGAGACTCATCACTTCCGCTTGGAAGGAACCTCGATATGGAGAACACCAAGCTTATCCCTAAAGTACTTAAAATTCACTCTCACCATTTCTAGCATATAATCACATAAGTGTTGAGTACTTCCAAGGATAACCTATAGGATTTACAAGGAGTGATTACATAAGAGGTCAACCTATAGTACTTTTTATGTGTATGCAGCATACAAGCTTCACCGGGATTTTATGCTCAGACAACCTGTCTCACCGGCTATGCTAGAACTCCCTCTTTCGAGAGATCTTGATTTGTATCACATACTGGAGCTTCACTGCTCCTCTATGCATCATAGAAAAATGCAAGTTAGATAAATCAAATCAAATAGTATTTTTCAAAAGAAACATACTACCTCCTAAATAGCCGATCAAGTGGCAACATATTTTTCCTCAGTTGTACTCAGCGCCATGTAGGACTACTTACTGTTAAGCCAAGAGATCACACTTGATCTCATACTGAAGCAACACCCCAAAGTTCTCTTCCTATTAATGGCACTGCCCGCCCAATCCGAATCCACATAGCCGTCTAGGTTAATCTTCTAATTTGCTTCATACTTGATCCCATAATCAACTATACCCTTCACTTGCCTCACTGCATGCTTTTCAACCACTAGGTGAACATGTCTCAATGAGTTCACAACAAAACAAATATCTTGTCTCATATTCATTAGGTACATTAAGGAAAAAATCATCTAATGATACATTGTAGCATCAATCCACTCTGATGAAGCATCACTCAACAGCTTCAGGTTTGATTCCATAGGTATGGTCATGGCATTGCAATCCATCGTCCTAAACCTCTTCAAGATATTTACTGCATACTTCCCTTGTCCCAGGGAGATTCCATCCGCATTCTGCCACACCTCCATTCGCAGAAAGTAGTGCATCATATGCAAGTCCTTTATCTCAAACTTGACAGCAAGTCTCCTTCTTGCAACTTTAATGAGTTCCTATTTTCCTATCAGGAACAAGTCATTGACATATAATAGGATCATCACTGGCCTTCCACCTTCAACTTTGAATTAAAGGTTGAAATCTATTTTACTCTCATTAAATCCTACAACCATCGATAAAATGTCCATCCTTTCATACCATGTCGAACCCCACGATCTTCTGCAATCACCCCCTCTGAAGCGAAGCATCATTCTCCCTCTACCTTTCGTACTCTATGTATCATGTACTAGAGTGACAAGTAGCTTCCTCTGTTACTATTATTCTATGTATCCATATAAGTCCACTGGATACCAAGATCCTCTATCTTGAAAATGTTCTTCTCGCACCCATCCATGAGCTAGCCATCCTCTATAGGATTTCATCTTCAACCTTGCAGCAAAGGTTAAGCTCTTCATCACTCTATGTGATCTTCAATATCCTCATGTATATGTTATCCTATGGGTGTCTTCTGAGCTCATGCATGGCCTTGTCTAATTTGCACACATGAGTTTTCCTGTCATGTGTCTTAAATTCCAGTGGCTGCAAATGTCTCTTCGTAGTCTATGCTTTCTTTTCATGAGAAGCATCATGCTACATATCTTTCCTTTTATCCCATGATGTTGCCATCTACTGCATGCTGGATCTTCCAGATCCATATGGAATACACTATGGACTTCGCTTCAGGTCTCAATACTGTATCCTAGACATCACTCTCCTTAAACTGGTACTCTCTTTCCCTTTCTTATTGGCTACTTCTTCATAGCTGGAAGGCTCTACATCAATGATGTCGCTCAATAGTGTCACATAAATATATTATGTTTGAGACCTCTTTATTTATTTGAAATTATCATCATAGTATTTTTCATCTTGGATTATTTCTCGAACAATCATCACGTGTCCTTCAGAACAAGTCTCATCCTTGTTTTCTTGTAGGCGATTGTACGTGATCTTTCCTATAAGTCAAATGCATTAGTTGTATGGTTAGAAACATTTCATAAGGCATATTCATAATGGAAAGTTCTTATGAATAAAGATACAATCATACAACTATTTTAGACAATACAGTATTCATCCATATCTCACGAAAACTTTCTAGATGCCCTCCATCTCTACCATGACATCATTGATATTGTGCACTAATCCAATATGTTAGCAAAGAGGTTTCATTCTAGATAAGTAGCAATGGATATTTGTATAGCACCATGGGTTGCTTACCCATCACATGCATATTAGTAGTATACTGTCATTAATGCAAAAATTCTATCATGCATAACACATCTACTGAGTATAAAAAAATGCATAACAATATAATATCATGAAATAAATACTTCTCTTATTTGTTTCGTGGGTAGGCTCCTTCTTGAACCTTCCACTTCATTGTCTTCTTCACTCATTACATCATCATTTCTTATCCAAACACTAATATGGCTAAGAAGTTCTTCAATAATTGAGTCCTTCATATTCCTCATCGCTTGATGTCATCATCACATTTTTTCATGTATTTATTGTTTTTGGGGTAGGAGGGTCCATCAAAAGTATGCAGTGTGGGTACTCATTGGATGCGGAATCAAATTCCACATCCAACGAGCTCTCTCGATCAAAATTTGAGTAAAACCACAATGAGATATGTCGAAAATACGAACAAAAAAAGTAGTTTTTTTTAATGACAAATATGTCAATTCAACCATTATGGTTGACTTATTTTATTGAAATTCTATTGGTTCTTGAATTTCAACTGACAAAAACTTATTTTGTCATGTTTTCTTAGAACGACCCATTTTAGACCCCAAATTTCCTCTAATGAAGGTTTTTCAGGCCCGGGGTCAAACTAGGACTTGACTTTCCCAGATTTTCACTCAACCAAAAACTTCAAACTTGATCTCTAAACTTCGATTTTGATGAGGAGGGAAATCCTATGCTTGCCTCACTCAAAAATTCCTCTTTTGTAAAAAGCACTAATTTCCCGCGGCAAAACCTAAAAAATGCCTAGAATCAAATTATGCTTCGACATAAAGATGCGCCCTTCAATGGAGAGTTATCCTAGCCTCATTTTTCTGATGGATTATGGAGAGAGACCTGAAAAGTAAGAAGCACTCGCTTCTGCAACTGCATAGTGTCTTCTTCTCAGGTTAGCTCTGATACCATGTTATATTTTTATCATTTAAACAATATGATTTTAGGATCCTATCGGAGAGAATAACATGCACAACAATCAATCACAAGAGACAATAGACACAAAGCTTTTCCTTGGGGAAACCATAAAGGAGAAAACCCTACAACTTTCTCAGAGATAGAATGAGAGCCAATGGTAGCAGTAAAACCCAAAGATAGAAAGGAAATATCCAATAGTTGTTATCTCTCTCACTTGTGTGAAATCCTCTTCTCTCACCTATACACTATAGCTGGGTGAGTGTGTGTGCCAAATAGAGAGGCTCACTCTCTATTTACACTAGTTTTCGACTTGGCAATTACTTACCAGGGGAGACTTTTCTAAGAGATTCTAATAACCCTAGTTCCCCTCAACTGTGGGGACTTTGCCCCCATGATCAACAAGGAGAGTTAACCTCAACTCAATTGTGGGGACTATTTTTGTGACTTACAATAGAGGGTTAACCTCATTGACTTTACATGACTTTATTATATTAATGACTCTCCAATAGGAACATCAAGGACCAATGAAATACAATATATGAAATATACAAGTGAATACATTCTGAAGTTACAAATACATCAACATTCATCTATGGTTATGTCACATTGTTATATTATTATGGGTTATATGTCTAATATGAAAAAGGGTTATGCCCCATTAAGGATTAAAAAATGATATATACAATGACACAACCCAATATGTGACTTATTAATTACCTAATATTCAACGTTAATCAAGGATTATGTTTCATTCTGATGTTTAAGAAGGTTATATCACATTACAACATTGAGAAAAATTTATATGTCTAATATGGAAAAAGGTTATGTCACATTCTAATGCTCATTAAAGATTAAAAAATGATATACATTGACACAATCCAAGGTGTGACATATCAATAATGTGAGATTCAAAGTTCATTGTGTTATGTTGTATTGCGACGTTTATTAATTGTTATGTCACATTGTGACATTGAGAAAGGGTTATATGTCTAATATGACAAAGGGTTATGTCTGATTCTAGAATTCATTAAGGATTAAAAAATGATATAGACCCACACAACCAGAGATGTGACACATTCATAATGTGTCTCTTGATGTCCATCATTGTGACATTCATAAAGGGTTATGTCATATTCTGATGTTCATTATGGTTATGTGGAATTCTGACATTAATTGTGGATTTTGTTGCAATCTATTATTTATTAAGGGTTATATTGCATTGTGATAGTCATACATGGTACATTCCTTAATGGCTTTGTCGCATTGCAACATTCATTGAGGCTTACATTTGATTGAAACATTCCACCATGGTACATTCCTTAATGGTTTTGTCACATTGCGACATTCATCACAAGTTATGTTGGATTTAGACGTTCACAAAGAAATATATTGGATTAAGACATTTATCGATACTTATGTTGGATACTGGGGAAATGGGATCGACTGGGTAGGTCAAATTCTGTCGGGTAAGGGTATTATATATTAGATTTCACATGAAGCATGAACTAAACTAGTGCCTCTCTAGTTTCCTATGTCTTTTCTACAAGGTAAACTGATTTATTTCCCGTAATTGGATCTTGGACTGATGGTACTAATAAGACTGAAAAATGCACTTGATCTGGTTATCCACCAATAATAAGTTATGCTTTCTTTGATGCTGGTGGATTAAAAGCTTGAGATATACTATGATATCCTATCAAGCATCCTCTATAATGGTCTTATGGTTCTCACCTCCTCTCCACTCTCTATAACCTCCTCTTAAAGTATATCCTGCTTGTCACCATGTTCGCACCCTGTCCACCTTTGGTATGCCCCAACTTAATAGTATCTATGATGTATTCTACCCCTAGTTTCTTTGTGATCCCCTGTATGGTTACATCATATCCCACCTCCTCGAGGTCACCTTTGGTATTATCTCTTTATGCCATCCCAAATACCATACTGAATCCTATCTTTCCCATTGGTTCTTTTTATATGTGTTAGTTTTAGCTCTTCTATTTGTTGTAATTCTATGTTATTTATTAGCTTATGCTCTCATGTCATAGCAATACCTTTTCTCTTATTTTGTAGGATTAGTTATCTGACCCTATATTCCCCAATAGGTCATTCTTTTTTCATTTTGGGGGCATGATGAAATTTGTTGCATTGGAAGTTGGAGCTGTTAGGAAACTACAGCTTGGAGGATCTATAGGTGACGTTATCTTAGTGCCACCCATTAATGACAAATTCCTATAGAGAACCCTTATTACTACAACCTTTCTTATAAAAATCTAGGGATATCATATCTCCCATCATTACCCTCTGAATGCAACTAGCCAAGGAACACTTAAAGCTAAAATAATTGACCATGATGAGGTGCAACAAAACAGTTATCTCCACAACACCTCCACCCACTCCTCTTTGGAAAATAGTGAAGCGAACTTGTGCAACAAGGCTTACAATGAAGAGTTCTTTAGAACTTGAACCTCCAAAACATCTCCACACAAAAAAGTGGACAAAAAATTAGAACATGGTTCCCCAAAAGCATTGTAAAGAATAGTCTCCAAAATAATAGTGCTACATACCAAGTAATCTCAACCATGGAAGCTACAAACATAAATGCTCTCAAATATTAAAACAAGAGCATCAACCATATCCAATGATAGAGCTGTAAAGAATAGTGAAAAAAAAAAACGAAATAGACCTAGCTTTCTTTGCTCAGAATCCCTTTAGTTTTCTCAATGTGTATTTCAAAGCAGTTCCCTAGTCCGTCATTGATCTCATCAGTTCTTATGATAAAGCATGCTTCAAATGATGGTGAATATTATGTAATGTAATGAGAACTCATCTCCTCTCTCTGATTCATAGAGATAAAAATGATGGTTGAACTTAGTAGTAGATGCAACTTGATGAATGGATTTTCAATGGAACTAACATAATAATGTTGTTGGTGATGAACTACTCTTCTCACTGTATGATTATGAATGAACTGGGATATATGTTCTATGATGAACTTGACTTACTGATGCAATGATTGATCTCTTGGTGACATGCTGCAATGATGATCTCTTCGACTATAATCTACATGCATGTTATCCCAATAAGGAATTGGTATATTGCACGTATAATTATATTCTATCTTCGTATGGTGGTAATTTCTCCTCATATATATTCTTGATCATATGATAATCCAAACATACATAACTTCCTAGTCTTCACCAAGAAAGTGTAACTATAAGATCCAAGGTTGCTTACTAGATCCAAGATAACTAACTAGTCTTCACCAAGCGTTACTATTATTGATATGTATAGTGTAGCAACAGTTGATAAATAATATATTTTTGTATGCTCTACTGCATATGTCAGTTGTACACTGTGCAGACTGACTTACTATGATATTTGTTAAACGATACTCTCTCGGGTGGTAGGTGGTATCGGGTAAGTTGTAATATGAAGGGCTATGGTAAGTTAAGTGTGTCTAGTAGTTGGTAAGTTCCCTAACCCCAAGGGTATCATGGGTGCCACTAAAAATATGTATGATAAATCAAAATACGACAGACAATGAATCTTTCCAGTTGCACTCACCCCTATATACTGTACTACATCCTATCTCCAAAATAGACTATGGTCTCCTAAGGTCTTTCCTTGACCAAGATATCTGATGAATGTTTTTATTTTTACTTATTGCTGTATTAGCCAATTCCTCATGCCCATTTGAAAAGTAAGTGAATAGTTCATGAAGGAAACATGCCCGCTTTCTTTGGTTGCCCGCTGAATAGAAGTCCATGAGACAAGCCCCACCCAACTAACCCAACCAACCACATTTATTAAATTTTGGTGTGGTCCTTATGATTAGCCATGAACCACTTTGATGTACTATGGCATGGTCTCTCCCTTGGTTGAGCCATGGAACTATTTATTTGATACATTAGACTCTATTAAGGCATGGGAATGGGAATGCCTGAACCATGAAAGAAAGGATTATTATCTTACCTTTTTTATGGTTGCTAGTGGTTTTTGTGTCCTCTATGCAACCAATGACTTCCTTGATAGGATCTCTACCATCCAATGTCACAATGTGATGTATTTAGTCCATACGATTTCGTATTTTCCTCAAATATTAGGAGGCATATTTTCTCATGGGAATTTCTCTTGCATGTACCAAGTAGTCTTAACTAAGAATGCACTTACACATGGTGTATCGTGCATGGAAATGAATAAATGTCTGGAAATTTTGGAAAATATGTAAGTATGTGTTTGATCCATGTGTTTTTGTTGTATGTCTCCCTGATTGTGTAATGATATACTGAGAAATTCCGGTTCTTAGTTTCATTCTAGTACATAAGCTTTGTGAGACTAATTGTTTAGTTGCATATCTTGATTCTTTCTAAAGAGTATTCTAAATTTTTGGATAGATAAGTCAGAATAGTTTGATGCTTCAAGCCCTTAAGAAAACTGTTTTGGTAAGTTCATCCTAAGGTGTTGGTTTGGGGTACTACTAGAGCTAAGTTGTTTGTTTATTTGGTCTAGGTTTTGTAACATATCCATTGTTATCTGTTGGATTGCTGAGAGATAGTCTAGTCCTATTTTTTTGTTTTTGTTCTAGATTCCAGAATTGTGACTGATACCTTTTATTAGGTTTTGGGGGACATCCTTGGTTGTGAACGGCATGAGGCCATCATTGAACAATCAAGGACTTTCTCCATTAGAATATGGTCTATTAAGTTATGAAAGATGAAACTCTCACTCAAATTTATATTTTTCATGTGGTTGTGTATTGAAAATAAAATCCTTTTGTGTGATAATTTGACCAATCGCGATTTTGTTGGACCTCATAGACGTGGAATTTTCCTTTCAGGGGTTGAGTATCATTTATCTATTCTGTTAGTGTAATTTCTTCAGATTGATTTGGCATGTCTTGAAATTTAAACTTCAACATGAGAATGAATGGGTGGTGTTAGCTTCAGGGGTTGTATCCTAAACTAGTTTCATCGAAAGGTTAAATTCAAGAATCTACCATTGATCATCACCTCGGAGATACGAAAGGCCTATACCTATTATATATTTGATGAGATAAATCCCTCACCTTATCATGTGAGCATTAGAGTAATTAGTTCTCTTAAGGATTTTGGTTATTATAAACAATATTCAAAGCAATGAGTCTTTATTTTACCAGAGTTTCAGAGGGCATTACAACTAAATTCTTTGATGGAGTTGCTAAAGAGGGTGTTTGCGGAGAACATATGATATTAAATGTCAAAAAGGATATTCATATTCACCTGAGGATGGTTGTTGGTAAGGGTAGCAATACAAAGGCATAATACATGGAATTTTGGCACCTGCTATAATTAGAGGTGTTTTTTCAGTTCATCAAAATATTTGGTGATCCAAAGATTACCATCGATTGCACAACAGACTTGGTTGAGATGCACAATCGCCATTTCGAAAAATGGTTGAGCAGGATTCGAGTTATTAACTCATGAACATGTATTTCAATGTAATGAAAAGTGTTAGAATGATTTTATGATATTTAGTACACCTAAGAGGGAGTTGTTTGCTAACGCTAATGAAAAGGGTCAACAAATGGTAGACTACTTACATGAAAGGTTGGTCTATTAAATAGACATTAAAGCAATGTACTTCGTTAAACTCATACCATGAAGTCATTATTTTCGTCAACTATGCTAGCATAAACGAACTATAAGTTCCAAGAAAATCATAGTCCTTAGGGACAAGTGGTTTATTTCTCCAACATGTTTGGGCCCGAACAATACATACATTATGCCACAATTATGATTCATAATGACTATGTTTGGCTCATTCTTTTTGAAATAGGTAATTACCGGAGTAAAAATTATGAAATATAAAAAGAATATTGTATTTTTAATGGAGTTATCCACTATATTATAATAATTGGAGTAGATTTATTTTAAATCTAAATTAATCAAAGATTCAAAGGGCCACAAGTTTTGAAATGTAATTAGATGTATATGATATCTATCTTTTTTCATAGATAAATATTTATATTTTTATTTGTAATGTCCCCCCCCTTGTAAACCCCTGATTGCACTGTAAACTTTTGAATATTATTGTATTTCGTCTTCTGGTGAGGAGCCCAAGGCCAAGGCCCCACCAGTAAGACCTTGAAACTAATACAGCCCAAGCTCCAAGTTGGAGGTTTAGGTCATAGACGCACCTTAACGACAGGAAATTTGAACGTATAAAGGAAAAAGACCATGGTTAGGGATTTCCTGAGTTACTAGCACA
>LPNX010752979.1:35517-64406 GCA_001517045.1 Pseudotsuga menziesii
CCGTATACAAGTAGATATGTAAGGGACATATGCATAATAAATGAGCACTATATTATGCATATGTATATATATATCTAAATACAAGAGCATTCTATATATTAGAAAAGGAATCCTTTGTATAAATATATAAAGAACCTTACTTACATTCAAGTAGTAATGATGTTTGGAGATTATGTGGAAAATGAAACAATAACATATGTTTATATGCGTATATATTCTTAACGATTGACATATCTTTCTAAATCTCCTTTGATTATGGAGGTAGGTAATTGAAAGTGGAAACCGTTACTTGAATCATAGTCAATAACCTCAGAGGCGTTAATTACTTTCCGTGACTTGGCTTTGACTGGAGAAAGAGACGTTGATTATAGGTGAGTGGTTTTATTCTTTGCCCTAATATTTAGTCGCGAATAGTGGTGGCGTTACCAGAAACGCCTGACCATCAATTTTGGAGGCATTATGTCTTTTGCAGTATGTAACGGACTGTCAAAGAGATTGATGGAGGCAGTCATTTAAGGAAGGTTGAAGGAAGGCATTCAGGGGAAAAAAAAAAGGAGATACGCCTCTGCGCTTTTGAAAGGGGAGGACAAAATCTGTGCGCTCTCGATGGGCAACGATCTTTGAGTGGTATAAACAAAATATCTCTGCATTCGATAGGGGGATGATCTATGCAATTGGGGAAGGAACGAGCTATGCTTGGTGATAAAGATCAATCTCCACGTGTGGAAGAGGTAGGACCTGTGCGAACCTAGTAAGCATCCAACCATGTGCATTCTAATCTGGTAAGACTCCTGACCATGCTATTCTGAATTCACGTAAGTTCGGTCGAGGTATGGCGCACCCACGATAAAGAATAGTTGTTATGATAAATACAATTTGAAGAAAATGTCAAACTCTGCGTCTTGTTCTAATCTATTTATTTTCCTATTGAACCGATAGATTGCCTCTCGGCATTTTAAAGAGGCGAGTTTGTTCTAGGTTTTGGATTCAGTTTGTATTGTTCTGTTCTAGAGCCTCGTGGAGCTAAGCTCCTATTTCTCTTCCATCTAGTTGTCGGCTTTTATTTCCACAACTATGGAGAAGATCGAGAATCGTGACTCCTTGTCTGTCCCAACGCGATGTATAACTCGGACCTGTTTCCTAACCTTTGGTTTCGATCTCATGTTAAACCGACTTAGACTCATTCTTGTTCTCACGGTATTTGGACGCAGATTTAAGAAGGACCCTAGTCGCGGTTCATGCATTTTAATAAACTTTAACTGTACATTTAAAGTTGAGATCATAAATCTCTGGTAACGTTAGATTACCAGATAGGTCCAAATCGAACCTTCTCGAATTCCTGGTCTTGAGGGATCCTTGGTGTCTTTAATCCTTGAAACGTATTGGTCTGCTGGGGGTTTTCTGCACCTCTTATAGTGTAGTGTACCAACTGTGATGTCAAATTTTAATGGGGTCAACGGCCTTCATTGTAAGGCTGCGATTTTTGCAAATACGTTGAGCTGTGGCGTGAAGGATATAAGACTGGAGGCCAGTCTTAACGACTGACCAGAAAGGATACGGCATTTGATCTTAACAGGCAAGATACTAATCTCTTATAGAAAACTGCGATTTACCTCAGTGCTATTATTCATAAGATATCAGCCTAACGATTTATGGATGTATTATTGTTTGGATATGCTTGAACTGTGATGTGGCATTGAAGAATACGTTCTTGGTTTTGCATTGGGCATTTTGGTGAATCAGATTATGCACTTTTTCTTATGACTTAGTCCACAGTGGGTGGGCGTGTCTGCCTATACCTTTTCTGCTGATGTGCATTTAGATAAATGTAAAATGGGTAGGCAAAATCTACTCATCTCTTTGTAGGAGATATTGCAGCATGACTTTGGGTAGGAAGAATAGTTTTCCATCCATTATATATATATATATATACCACAATTGGGGCATCTCTACCTTATAGGTATTACTCTTATAGGAAAATGAGTGGCTGTACGTTGTACGGTTTGCATGGTAGCCGGTAGCTGGCCGTTTTTTTTTGGAATTTTAGTTATATCTTTATGAATCCAAAATAAGCAGTGAAAATCATGTGACATAGTACATTTTGTTGAATAGTGGAATCATATGTATATCCACATTTGAGTAAGGATGGGGTTAACAAAACCCTGTGGTAAACCAAGATACATTACACTGGAAAGGGTATTTAGCATTCTGGTTGGAACCTATCTAAATTTTTCCCATGTATCGGTTTGATCAAAGATAGTTTCTATCTACTCTCTGGGGAGAGTGTGTACGATGAAATGAAAGAAAGAATGGCGATGTTTAGATCGTTTGAACTCTTTAATAAAATAATATCGCATGATGCGACCGTTTGGTGGATGTAGCCACGAGGTTGGGGTGAACCACGTATATCTTTGTGTCCTTTTTTTATGATGCATGTGTTCTGTGTATGTGTGATATTATATGTTTAAATGATTCATGTGTGCCTATCATGTGAAAATGTGCAAGAAGACCATGTGTGCTTTCATTTAAAATTGTTCTATGATTCACAATTGCTCTAGATTATTGGGACAGGATGTATTCTCTATGTCATATGTTTTTGAAGTATTTTCCCAACTTCAACACTTTGGTTAAAAACACGAAAATAAGATTTTGTTGGGTCTTGCACAATGCGTCAAGTAGTAGAATATCCTGAAAGAGGATTTGCAATAGCATACTTAACCAAGAAAGTTTATGGTATCTCGGATATAATGTGGGAGATCTAGTGGCTAAGATTTAACTATGCAGATGATGATTCAAATTCTTTAAGAGACCTGTATGTAGTCAATATAAGTAATAATGGGATTAAGTAGAGTTCGGGCATGTTATCAAAAGCCAGGGGATTACTTAATCATGTAAACATTAAAATATATTATTAATGTTTAGTTTGTCATAGAGGAGGATGGAAGTTAAATTGTCAAATGAAGGTGCACTTTTCGGAAAGGTCTTTTAGAACACAACTTTTTTTTCCACTAACATGATGGTCTGCTTATGTAGTAACAGCGATTCAAATACTTTTACCCCCTTCGCTCACACATATTGGCATTTGGGTATTAGAGGTACATTACATTATTTATCTAAGTTATAATATTTATATTAAATTTCTTAAGTTTTACAACATTTCTATTTTAATAAATTATAGAATTATTAAATGAAAACTCATAAATACTATATTGCACACATTCAACTTTTAAAGAGCATTTCAAACAAGAGCAAGTTGATCAAGTATGAGTTTTATCACAAAGCATATGTGCTTAAGCCCTTGCACACAAAGTATGATTAAATGAGTGAATTCAGCCAAATGATAAAACAGTGTTTAAATTTAGAAGTGGAAAATGGGTTTAAGAATAAATTCACATTATATAGATGTTTACTACTATATATTTTCTTAAGGTGTAATTTTTTTTAATATGTAAAAAATAACTCAAAGAATTTGATCTTCCCTAGTAACAATATCTGTTCCATATTAAATTGTAAAGCATTTTATTATTTTAAATACAATAACTATTTTTCCATAATTAATTATTTTTTATTAAATTTTTTATATTAAAACACACATTAAATTTTCTAACCATACCATATTTTAGAGAAACATGATTGTATAAAATCCACCATTATTTGGTAAGGTTTGGAACAATTTAAGAACTTTTTTTCTCATAGATAACTATCTAGAACCAACAAAATAAATTCTGAAAAAAAAGACAATTATTATTAAAAAAACTATTTTATTTTTTTTGTCAATGATGGCTAACAAGCTTGTAGTGGTACTAGAAATAGTGTTCCATCAAAGTCATAATTTTTAATTTTTACTTTTATTTTTATTTTATTCTATTATTATTAAGTATATGCAATATTTTCTTAAGAACCATGTTTTTATGAAAGAATGTTTTCATGGTTAACATAATATATGGTATGAGAAATTATGACTTTTAGATATGTAAACTATCAAAATCACACTTAAGTTTCAACTTAGATGGATTTTGGATATTATATCTCAACTAAGTCACTCTTAAGAAAAATTAAACTCAAACTTCCTTAAAACCCATACCTAAAAAAATAACCTAACAAAAATTGACTCTTAAAATATATAAGATTATTCCATATAGTACTTTCTTAGACCCCAATCTGAAACATTTTATTCCATATAGTACTTTCTTAGACCCCAATCTGAATTTTTTTGATATATAGTTAATTATTTTAACATGGTTATTTTTTAATATAGTTTTTAATTTTTATCACTCATTAACTATATTAAAAATATACTTCTTTCTTATTTAGTATTCTTCATATTTTTTATGTTTAGATATCATTTGTATAGAGTAAGATTTTTGATGTATTGAAACCATTCTTACGAGAGAATGTGCTCAGATAAATAGCTGCATATAAACAACTCTCTTTCATCGACAGCTCATATTTATGGATCAGTACAAAGCGATCAATACATTAAAGTAATGAAACCAGAACTAGTAGTGGTATCTAGAGTAATCGTTGAATTACTTCATGATATTCCAAGATAAGATTGCAACTGTAAAACAATATATTGTCAACAGGATCTGGTCTCTCTTGGATTTTGATTGATTATTCTTTCCTCCACCATGATGTCATAGTTAATTAGGAGATCTGAAGTGAATAATGATGGAATAACGTCTCAACTTAATCTGCATCAGCAACTATAACGTGCAGCGCCGACCGTGTCTATGACCATGTCATGACAGGCCGAAGGAGCCGAGGGAGTATAACCACTCTTTGGAAGCTTATGATCCAGTAGACTAATATCAATGGCGGGCGCTTTATTGGCCTCACCTTGGATATAAGCTAATTCAGAGTCGATGTTATTCATATAAGTGGAGGAAAGAATCGCGGTCAGCAGTGGCACCTTGGTGGAGGAGATTAGGCCTGGAGATCGCTGTTTGAAAGAGCGCAGAGATTACCAAAATGCATATCATGATGCTATACACCCCCGTGGCTGCCATGCTATAATTTCAATAAACGCCTTCGCTTCTCAAATATAGAGGAAATACGTGCTCTATTCTCAAAAGAATAATAAAGTGATGAAACAATATGTTTATCCAGTTAAACGTAACGAGAGATTGGTTCGGAAAATAATTGAGAGATAAAGGGTAGAATGAATTATTAGAAGGGAGAAACAAAGCTGCATTTATAAGCAATTCAAAGCCATCCTTTGACAAATTTGCAGATAGCATTCCTGGCTTTGATTTCGTTTCATTTAGTTTGATGTGGTCGTATTCAACATACAATATCTGTTATGGACTCGACACGGCCTTTTGATTTTGAAGAAGTCAAACGTGGGACTTTGAATTTATTATAATTTATGCACAGGATATAGGGAAACCATAGAAACAAACATACCCTCTTCACCATCTTTCCAATACATATTCCGAGAGATATTCCTGATGCTTATCTCTGCTTATGGGTTTACAGCCTTTTCGAAATGTTTGTTAATTGGTTTACGGGTCGCTGCCAACAACTATGTGTTGCAACATAAAGATTTTTTTGTCTTTACAACTATCAAATACTGTAGGAGACATCACATATTATGAAATAGATAAGAAGTGTGTTGCTGTAAACTAATAAAAGTGCCATTTGATAAAGAAAATTACTAAGCAACAGTGATCCCCTGAGCGGGTGCCTTTGTAGGTGCCAATTAAAGTCTATTTTCAGCATTGACAACTCTCTAGGTTCATATTTACGTCCTCTTAACATGAATGCAGCTAAAAATGACGTATGCTCTCAAGAAAATACTCACATGCTGGTCCTTGTATACAGAAAAAAAAAAGTAATCCCGATTTTAAACACATAAAGTAATGTTTGTGCTCTCTACTATGTAGTTTTTAAAAAGCACAGAAAGTAATATTTGTGCTCTCTAGTATGTAGTTTTTAGTTCTAGTGAAACTTTTAGTTTAAATGTCTAAAACGACAATAGAATATTGTGTGGAAGAATGTCACTAATGCTTTTGATGCTACACTTCATTATGGCTTGAAGTTGGTTGGATTATGTTTATCAAACAGGGATGATGACTCTATTAAGATTTAAGGGGCATTTAAATATAATAAAGTATAAAAGAAATAAAATAGATAAGTAACCATTAAAGATAAACACATAAAGTTTAGGTGGAAAACTCAAAACTAGGAAAAACCATTATAATAAATTTATTATCGCCCTTAACCTAAACAGGCCAAGGTGAGCCAAGTGAGCTCACCACCTCAAGGGGAGGCCAAATACCATGGGCTCAAATCACAAGCTAAGACCTAAACCATTTGGCTCATTCATGAATGTAGGGTAACCCTAACACATTCGTTGCCATTGAATGTAGAGATTAGGTAGGTAATTTGGAAAGTGGTTTATGAATCTCTTTCCTTCTCCTCTTTGCAATATGAACAAAAATGGTGATACAATCTTTTGTGGAAATGAAATTTTCCTTACAACATTAGATTGTTCATTTGACTAGTTTTAGAAATGATGAAGTGTTTACTTGGGATGATTATATCACTAGCATAGATCTATTTTAAATCCAGGGATCCAATTTCTTTATGTGTACATTTTTTTACCATTTAGATCTCTCTTGGTATTTGATAGATCTGAGTTTCCCTCTCGGTATTTCATAGATCTGAGTTTAAAAATGGATGTATTCAAGTTTAACTTGTTTTTTAATTTTATTTAAGTTGATATGTAATTTTCATTTTTTCTTTATTTTTTAATATTTTTTTTATTTATGTAGACTAGCATTGACTAACATGAGAGGATCTCCCCATACTAACTTATTTTAGTGAAAAAAATAAGATCAACAATCTAATATATGCTATGTGTTCTTAAATGAATCTATATAGTTTGACCATATTTTGACTCGGTGCGAATTTGAATTTGAAAAACAAATATGAAGGAAAGTGAAGAAATGCTTTAATATATCTTTGAATTGAGTGACTTTTTCATTTGAATTCAATTTATAATCCTTGATAAGTTGTTGTCTTTAAGTGGAGAGATCTTCGGTGTTATGCAAGATAGGGTATTTGGATGCACTTAAATTTAATATGGTTTGATAACTAGTAATAAAATGAAATGTTGTTAGAGTTGTTGTAAATATTATTGGTTCATATAAGCAAATGTATAAATAGGATGAACTAAATGTTGGTAGGCAAGTTTATGCTCCTATTTTCTTGTTTTTCATCTTTTTTTATTGGTTATTTGATGGTGCTTTACAAGGGGACGTAAGTAATAATGGATGGTTCATGGAGGTTTTACTCTTTGCCACTATTAAAAATATGTTTTATTTTCGAATTTTTGAGTAATCATTGATTAGGTACAATTCAAAAAAAAAATCATGTTGAAAGTGGAAGAAACAAAGGATTCAAAGTCTTCTAGAAGAGTTCATGGATTTGCATTTTTTACATACTTATGTAGAATACAATGAGGAAGCATATTTCTTATTAAAAAAACTATAAATTTAGTGGAAGGTTTTTTTTTTTAATGAAGAGTATGAAGGGCACGTTATGGTTTCTAGTTCTTGTTATGAGTGTTATTGAGCATGGAATTATGAATTGATGTTCGATAATTAGTAGTATTTGTTATATTGATAGGTAGCTCATGAAGGAAGACTATATTGTTAGTTTTTTGGTTAGTAGCTGTTTTAAAATTCTCAAGTAGAGTTAATGGCTGGAGTTTAGTTGGTTTTCTGTATAATTGATGGTTTTTTTTCTAGTGATGTCATGATACTTTTAAAAAGTACTGTAAAATGTATTGTATTTTTAATGAAACATCACTATATACAATGAAATATAAATTATAATTTTTTTTAATTAGGAAAAATAAATAATAACATTTTATTTTAATCTTTTTTTTTATGAAAAATGGTAGAAGATATGGTTTTATTTAAAAAATGGATTAAATTATTTTTTTAATTAATAAGAGTTTGTAAATATTTTTTTTTTAGAAAAAAAATGATATATTAACTAATTATTTGTAGAAATGTGTTCTTAATTTTAGTTTTCTTTGAAGTAAATAATTAGTTTTCTTTGAAGTAAATTTTAGTTTTCTTAATTTAATATCAAATAAAAATATATATTTTTTATTAAAATACTTTTATATATTTCAAGTAAATAATTATTATAAATGTGTTATCTAAATACAAATTTGTAAAAATCATTTCATAATAGCTTTTATTTTAATAAATGAGAGCTATTTTAGTAAATTATTATTATTATTATTATTATAAATAACAAATAACTAAGTTATAATAGATTTTCCCACTTTTGTTAAAGATCCCATCCCACTACATCATAGAGCCTTGCCTTGTTTTGTGTCAAGGGTTTTGGCTAGCATTGTTGTCACATGAACTTTCCGTGCCATTTTGATCATAGGATAGAAAATAAGGGACTCCCTTTACTAAATTTTGGGTTTCTAGGTGTTTCCTATATCTATATGTAAATCATGAATAATTTGAACAAAGCCTCCCACAACAACTTTTCGTGCTATTTTTATCTTGGGATAGAAAAGCAGACACCCCCTATACTAAATTTTTGGTTTCTAAGTGTCTTCTATATCTATATGTAAATCATGAATAATTTGAACAAAGCATCACTGTTGGAATGTCCATCAATACTTTCATTCTAATATTCATCGATGCTAATGAGGTGCTTGAATGAGTTATTTGAACTATGTCGGCTTGGTGGTTTTCCTCCTCTCTTATGAATTGCTTTGACATGACCTATCATAAGGCTTTGAGAGTTGATTGAATGTATTAAGTTTTACTTTCTGAGGCCCTTTTATATTGCTCTTGATTCTTTTATCCATAGTCCCCAGTAATTTTCTCCCATTCTTGTTTTCCATTTCCTTTCCAAACTTTGAAATATATTTGGAAATTTTCTTCTGCATTTTCCACCTTTGTGAATTGCCTTACAAACCTTGATTTCTCCTCCTAAGTTAGGTAATAAATTTATCTAAGACTTATATCTTAATGGATATCCAAGAAAAAGATTGAAGGAAGCATAAAGCACTTTTCTAATAAATGGCTAAGCATGATAGTTGCAAAGAGATTGGAAAATGTCACCGTTGTTGCAGCAAAGATGGGAGAAAGACACCATTGTTGTGGTGAATATAGGAAATTTGTCTATGTTATGAAAAATATGGGAGAGAGGTGCCTATGTCGCAATGAAGATGGGAAAAAGACATCGACATTCCAGTAAACATAGGAAAATCCATCGACATTGTGGTGAAGATAGGAAAAGTCACTATTATTGCGATGATATTCTAAAAATTCATTGCTGCCATGAAGAGAAGATGAAAAGTCACCAAATTTATCACGATAAAGTTAGAAATTTGCCTATCCATTGTTGAAAAGAACTAAAAACTTACCAATTCTAAGCCAATATTTGGGAAGGAATCCATGTTTTAAGGGTGTTTGAACATCTATTGTTGAGAACTAAGGTTGGTGGATGGAATATTATGGAATGAGTGTTTCGATCCTCTTTGATTTTTTATATTCGCTTGGTATTATTTCAAATAATCCCTAAATGGTTTATGACTTACTTGACTTGTTTTAAAGGCCTTTTTCTTAGCACTTATTTGAACATTGACTTTAGTTGAATATGAGATTTTTATGCATGATGGAATATGTTTCACATGATTTTCACATTTCACATAATTTTCACACCCTATGTATTTAATGTCCCCCATTTCTTTAGGTT
Organism: Pseudotsuga menziesii; assembly: GCA_001517045.1. Lineage (NCBI taxonomy): Eukaryota > Viridiplantae > Streptophyta > Pinopsida > Pinales > Pinaceae > Pseudotsuga > Pseudotsuga menziesii. The sequence goes on from LPNX010752979.1 coordinate 45,256, forward strand.
TGATCCCCATTGTTTAAATTGACTTTTTAACCTCTTATTGCTTTGTCGATTCCATTACTGACAAAGGTAAAGGAATTTGTGTCAAACTTGAAGCAAGATGAGATGAATGTTATCCCTATACATAAGTTTTCCAATGCATTAAATGGTTCATTATTATGATGAAATATGATGGAGAACTATCAATGTTTCCATCATGGGACCTAGTTTTGACATTAGAATCTAGGCCTTATATTTTTATAAGTGTATATTATTGTTTCAAAACATTAAAAGGATTCTTTGGTATCAATGGTTGTAATTTCATGAACCTGATTTAAGGAATGAAGTTATCACTTTTCAAAATAAAGCAGAGCAAAAGGAAGACTAACTGATGGAATTTGCCTCATAACCCTAGTTTTATTTTATAAGGAAATGAGAAAGGAGGATTGACAAATTAGGTGAGAGAGAGTGTAATAATGAGTAACCTACAATTATCAATCACTTGGAATCCTCTTATATAGGAAAGTAGAGCACTCATTCTCCTACTAGCTCATTTTTGTATTAATTAACCACTTAATGATGAGATAGTCTAATTTATCTCTAAGTGAGCCTAAACACCCTCCAAGTGGAATATTCCCTTATGACATGATAGGTTTGTAGCTATGCATTTTCATGTGGTTAATGATACTCTATCATAGCTTGTATTGGTAGTGGAAGAATTGGGAGAGGTGTCGATTGGCCCACACTATGGAATGGGAAGAGGTTTTGTTCCTTGTCTCATAGAGTATGGATGAAGAAACCCATTTCATTCAATACACATGGCCATATTTCGAATTTGATGAAAGGGGTATGTGTATGAGACATCAACTTAACCATTTTTTGTTGAGTACGAGTGAGGGATCCAAATCCATTGAAGAAGGAAGAAGGTAATTTAAGCTTCATTTCATGTCCATTCCAAGCATAGCTTATGCAGTTTTTAATGGTTTCAACATGGGTTTTTGGCTGGTTATCCATTATTGGTATTAATTGAGGTTCATGGAGGAATATTAAACTTATAGGATCATCCCTAACATTTTCTTTCATTTATTCTCTTTGCATTTTCTCCTTGGAAAATTTCCATTTCTTCCTCTATTTGTATTTGAAAGTGGAAAAAAAGGGTGAGATTACGGAAAATTTTTCCAAAATTCTTGCACACTCTTATTCTCTATCATTTTACTGTTTTAAGATCCTATAGCCATCCCCATCATTTTATTTTAAGAACCCCACCTTGAGACCTTCCTGAAATAACATTTTTTCCAATTTTAGGAGGGTTATCCATCATCTTTGGACCAATCTTTTTTTAAGAGACTTGGGACCTGTATGAGCTTAGGGTAAAAATATTATCCCAAACTAAGCATTATTTCGCTTGTTCTAGAATTATTTCAATTTACAATAACAAGCTATTTTTGGAAAGTCATGGGATTTTGGGATCTTTGGTAAATTTTGAAGGCCAACTATAGCATTTTACATTATCAATACCTTTAAATGGTTGTATTCATCAATTGAGTTCCTTAATTGTCAATTTTGAATAATTTTGTTAAATTAAGACAATTTTGGAAAATTGTTACATTTTCATAAAAATAAAAATTAAGGTTTTTGGATCAAAGAGAGGCATAGGAAATATCTCAAATTTGTAAATCCATGATCAATCAAATTTGATATCAATCATCCTATTTTCTAAAGAATTTTTTAAAATTTTCACTAATTAATTCCTAGAAAATAGTAGTAAGCTAAAAAATCAATTCCAAGGCCAAAGCTTCTCTCTTAAGATTTAATAAGGTCACTAAAATTAATTTTACATTCGATGGAATTCTAATTATTTTCATATAAATTTCCAAAGTTTAATTGAAAAATTGGATAATTTCTACTAGACTTTGGATAATTGATTATAGAACATATAAATAAAGTAGATTGGAAAAATGAGATTTACAGAGCTGATTCTAATCAAGATGATCAACCTCAAAAAAAAAATTATAATTCCAAAAATGGATTTTAAAGCCTCATTGTGACAATTAAGGAATTTGTGAAAACTAACAAGTGCAAGAATGTTGGGGGAAACTAAGTTCAAAATGGTAGTTAATGAATTCGAATCTAATGTTGTTCATAACGATTTTCAAATGAAATAAATTTATCATATTACTCAATGGGCATAAATATATAATATGCAACAATTGATAATCGAGTTTAAATGTCACATTTTGCGGCACTTAGAAAAAAATTCGTATTTTATCTTAATTCCACTTGTTAACTTGATTTGTTGCAATTTCCCTTTGTGTCAATATCTAAACTATCCTATATTTAATTTTGATCATAGGTGGTCATAATGAATATGAATACATATTGAGGAAGATCAATATTTGAAAGCGTGCAGTAACATGTAAACCTTGGGTTTAAAGGTTAGGACTTGTCTCCTCTTTGTCACAAGTCTCAAGCATAAGAAGCATGGCATGCAAAGTATGCCATGGTAATATATTTACCTATATTAAGATCAAAGTATGATCAATAATCAAATATATAACCTGCTAGAAAATCGAAAGACATGTTAATACTTATCACGAAAATAACCACAATATGATCACATAATGGACTAAGTATATGCTATAGGTGATTTTAACTATGTTAAGAAAGTAATGAAAGAAGTAATTTCACCTTGGTATAATCTAAGTCCAGAATGAATAAATAATAATGAATAGTAGGTATGCTATTAATCAATTTGTTTAGCGCTCTTTAAATCTCCATCGTTAAGTACAATCTGCATATAGGATAAAAGTGGTGCCTTAGTTCAAAGAACTAAGTAATCCTGCAAGTCAAGTGAATACTTTACCTCTCAGACCAGACAAAGATGACCATTGACACTCCGAAAGTGGAGCTGGTGGTAGAGCTAAACTCTGATGTTTTGAGAAATTTACAGAGTATTCAAGCTAAATTGAAAAGTTTCAGAGAAGACATCCTAAACGAAAGGAAGGAGCATAAATCTATAAATGAATCCTTACTGAGAAATATGACAGGAGGAATCCTGCAAGGTAAACCTACTCAGTCCACAAATAGTTCTAAAAGAGAAGCTTACCCAAAATGGGCCAGGAGCCCAAGAGGGGAGGAAAAAGAAGAACGGACCCCTGAAGCACCAAAAGGATACCATCATAGTACTTCTAATGGTGTCTCACTTTCTCCATGGAGAAAGAATCAAAAGAGTGATGACAGTCTTTAGGGGGAGTTTCAAAAAATAAGAGCACCAACCTATGAAGGTGAAGTAAACACCGGGGAGAATGCTAAAGAGTGGATCCTAGGCATGAGTAAGTATTTCTAGATTCATAACTACTCAAGTGAGATGAATGCTAGGATTGCCATCTATAAATTAAATGGTAAGGTAGAAAGATGGTGGAGGGATTTAAAACATACCAAGAAAAATGAGCTACGGGAAATACGCTCGGATAATTTCCGAAATTTTTTCCAAGAAAAGTATATGTCAAAAAGGTTCTTTGACCGAAAAGTGAAAGAGGAAAATGAACTATGTATGGGATCCATGACTATGGACGGGTTTATTAACATATTTATAGATCTATTGCATTATGTACCATACATCAAAGAAGAAAAGGTAAACATCTAGTAGTTCCTAGGATGTCCTCCTCCTAATTATCGGGACAGGATTGAATTTGACATGCCTAAGAATTTGGATACCATGGTGCACAAATCTAGGCTCTGTTATGAGCATGGACATCTTAGGTAGGAGAACCTAAATTGAGACTGAGACAAGTCTAAGAACTTCTCTAATAACCACAAACATGGGTCCAACCCACAACCATATAGAAAGAAAACTAACAGCTTTCAAGAGATCAAGAACTTTAGTAGGTCTGGTACAGAGCATTATGTACTAGATGATAATGTTATCAAACCACTAACAAGTGGAGCCAATGCTACCCCACTACCGATCAAGTGTTGGAAATGAAACGGGACTCATTATGCCCGAGATTGTAAGAACAAGACCAGTGGGGTCTTGCATAACTTACAAGAAGAACCAACTGTCCAGGACATAGCTGGAACACCCTAGATCTATTTAGCATTGGATGGCCGACAAGAAGATCATTAAGCTACAATGGTGGAGATAGAATGTAAGATCTTGAATGTTTCTATTTCAATACTTATTGATCTTGATGCTTTCCTGAGCTTTGTTTTGCCTAAAATTGTTGATGACTGCAAACTAGGAAAAGTAAAACATGAAAAACCTTGGCTGGTTCAATTAGCCACCGTTACGAAATGGAAGGTTTAAGAAATTGTCAAAGAATGTGAGGTAAACCTGAATAGTTTTCTTACAAAAGTAAACCTGGACATCCTACCTTTAGGATTGTACGATGTACTTATCAGCATGGACTAGCAAGAACAACACCATGTCATGTTTGATTGTTTGCACAAGTCTATCTTGTGTGCTCATAGCCTAGGGACCCAAGTGAAGGTTCAGGGCATCCCAAAGAATGTTTCTGTAAGACAAATATATTCCTTACAAGAAAAGAAATGCATTAGGAAAGGATGCAAGTTTTTTTCAGTAAACATCCAAGACATAGAATCTAATAGGGAACAATGCATAGAAGACTTCCCCATTCTTGAAGAATTCAAGGATGTGTTTCCTAAGGAAATTTTTGGATTACCTCTAAAACGAGACCTAGTCTTTTCCATCGAACTGACCCTAGGATCAGTTCCAGCCTCCAAATGCCCTTACCACATGAGTGCACCTGAGTTGGTGGAACTCAAACTGCAGTTGCAGGAGTTGATAGAGAAAGGGTATATATGACCTAGTTTGTCCCCTAGGGGAGCACCAATTTTGTTCTTAAAGAAGAAGGATGGTATGATACGGATGTGCATCGATTACCGACAGTTGAAAAAAAATACTATCATGAACCGTTACCCACTCCCCAAGATCAATGACTTGTTCGATCAGGTGGGAAGAGCCAAAGTATTTTCAAATATTGACCTGTGATATGGTTACCATCATGTATGGATTAGCAATGAGGATATTCACAAAAATGCCTTTTGTACAAGGTACGAGCACTATGAGTTTGTAGTGATGTCGTTCGGGTTGACCAATGCACCCAGGAACTTGATGTGTATGATAAACATTATATTTAGTAGGTATCTGGATAAGTTTTTCTTAGTCTTTATAGATGACATATTGGTTTATTCAAAGAATAAATAAGAACACAAAGAACACCTTCGCGTAGTACTGAAAGTGTTGAGAGAACACTAGCTTTACGCTAAGTTTAGTAAATGCTATTTTTACAAACCACAAATACATTATATAGGTCACATTATATCTGAGGAAGGGATAGATATGGACCCAAAAAAGATTAAGCCATAAAGGCTTGGCCTACCCCTACTAGTGTCACTAACATTAGGTCATTCTTGGTATTAGCCAAATATTATCGAAACTTCACTGAGAACATTTCAAGAATCACTTGCCCCATGACCGCCTTGCAGAAGAAAGCAAGTAAGTTCTCATGGACCACTACGTGTGAAGAAATCTTTCAAAATCTTAAGTAGTTTTTGATGAATACACCAATGTTATGAATTTCAGATCCCGATGGTGATTTCGTTGTTTGCACAAATGCAAGCAAGGACGGACTTGAAGGAGTCCTCTTACAGAATGATCATGGGATCTGTTATGAATCATGAAAGTTGAAAGAACATGAGAAAAATTACCCTACGCATGATATTGAGTTAACAGCCATCATACATGCTTTGAGGATGTGGAGGCACTATCTCATGGGAAGGAATTTGCTTATGAAGACAGACAATATGAGTCTGAAGTATTTATTTGATCAATCTAATCTGAATGCGAGGCATGCCAAATGGTTGGCTTTCCTCAGCGAGTACCATTTTGAGGTTAATCACATTAAGGGAAAGGAGAATAAGGTTGTCTATTCTTTAAGCCAATGAACTCATATGATTTATGAGGTGACCTTGAGTTGAACAGATACAGATTTGCATGAGAAGATTAGAGCGGCCAACGAAGTTGAGCCCTTCTATGTAGAGATCCTCAAGAAGGTCCAGGAGGACAGCTTGTTTCAACAACAAAAATAATACAAGGTGGACGAATCCGGACTAATATGACCCAAAGATCACTTGTATGTTCTAGATGGAGGGGACCTTTGGTCTAGCATCCTCATGGAATTTGATAGGGCACCCTAATCAGGGCACCGGGGATATCAAAAGATGATATCCATTGTAAAGAGACACTTTTTCTGGCCTAATTTAAAGGCTAACATTTCAATGTTTATTACAAAATGTGAGGAGTGCCAGCTAGTCAAATCTGATCATTAGAATCCTACGGGATTACTGCAACCATTTCCCATTCCAGAATGGAAGTGTGAGTTCATTGGTATGGACTTCATCACCGGTTTCCCGAAAAGTAAGAAGCAAAATGATTCTATTTTTTTGGTCATCGACAAGTTGTTGAAGGCAGAACACTTCATCCCTATAAAGTCGACCTAAAAGGCCATGAACATTGCTGATATATTCTTGAAAGAGATATTTAGATTACAAGGGATACCCAAGGAAATTATCTTAGATCGAGATGTTAAGTTTACAGGAAAATTATGGAGATCTTTATTCTCTAGATTGGAGATGCAATTGAACTTTAGCACTGGATATCAACTGCAAACAAACAGGTAGACAGAGAGAGTAAACCAAATTGTGGAGGACATGCTCTGAATGTATGTCATGAACAATCCCATGAAGTGGGAGGACTACCTACTCCTCGCAGATTTTTCCTATAACAATGGTTATCGGGATTCCATCAAGATGAGTCCCCTTGAGGTACTCTATGGATGGAAGTGTAGAACATTGGCTACTTGGGAATCCTAGTGGATCAGCTCATATTAGGGCTTGATTTGTTGATGGAGTGGGAACAATTGGTTACCAAGGTCTAGGCAAACCTTAAAGAAGCACAGGACCGCCAGAAAATTTACGCGAATAAAAAATGAAAAGATAAGGAGTTTCAAATAGGCGATCATGTTTACTTGAAGGTAAAATCCAAATGAACCTCAATGATCTTGGGTAGGTGCAGTGATTTATCCCCTAGGTATTGCGGCCCTTTCGAAATACCGGCCAAGAAAGGGCCAGTGGCTTATGAACTAGCATTTCCCATGCATGTAAGAGTTTACAATGTTTTCCATGCATCTTTGTTAAAGAAATATGTTTATGATACTAAACATGTTGCTGATTTTTCCCTATTACAAGTGGAACCTGAAGGGGAGTTTTTCCCTGAGCCTACTCATATACTGGATAAGAGAAAAGTACAGCTTCAGAAGTGCACTGTGGTCCAATTGAAAGTGCAGTGGAAGTGCTTTGAGGCCGATGAGGCTACTTGGGAGAATGATGACACCATGAGAAAGGCTTACCCCATTGTGTTTCATGAAATCGTTTCAAGTCCCTAGAACACCATAGACGGTGTTGTTCTAAGCAAGGAGGGATGTAATATCCTGAATTTTGGACCTAGCACTTATAGGCATGTGCCTATTGATTATGATGATTATCTTGATGTTTTATTTTTATATTTGGTTGAATACCCCACTGCATATGAACATGACGATTTGTTTTATATATTGGGCATAAGCCAATTATTGATAATATATGTATATGCCTGTTGTGTTGGGCATGGACCCTAAAGCACATCATTGGTGAGACGTTTTGTGTTGAGCGAGGAGCTTTTGAGCACTTGAGTGATTGATTATTTGTGTTGACCAAGAAACTCTGGAGCACATGAATAATTACCTTTGTGTTGAGCGAGAAGCTTTGGAACACAAGAAAATATATTTGGATGTGTTTAGAATAAGACTTAGAGCCTTCCATGTTGATGTTGAGCATAATATTTGGAGCATCAGATCCTTGGCCATTCTATCCCTAGGTGTATCATGCAAGTACATCCTAGCACTAGTGTTGAGTAGGGAGCTTTGGAGTTGCACTGAATTGTAACTCCATGTTAAAGCTTTGAGTATGGGATTTGGTAGGCACTAGGGGTTGCTGAAGATAATTTAATAACTTTTGAGTGAAAATGATTCGACGAAAAATATTGATCTCATCATACTTATTTATAAGTGATTAAATGAAATTTTGAATTTCTTTATTCTCATCAAGTACTCAATAGATACCATGTTATACGAGGGAAATCCAACATGCAAGGATGTTTAGAGTTTCCTAGCCTAGTAGACCTAAACCATCTACCTCCTTGACCTTAATGAATAAGTGTCATTAAGTCTAAGGGATCATGGTATATGATTCCCAAAGACAAATGTTAACAAGGTGTTATATTATTATGTACTTCATACATGGAATATATAAAGAATTAAATATATTAATAATCTAAATAAATGAAAGAAAGAAGAGAAGCTCCATCAATTATTATATATTATTAAAGATTAATAAATAGTATAATGTCTAAGAAAGTCCAACTAGGAACTAGTGCAAAGTTCCTAAGTCAAAATATTAATAACTACCCAAATTAATTGAAAAGGGTTAAATCAAGAAACCAAGGTTTCTTGATTTAACTATCTCTTTGACTGAAAAGTCTATCTATAAAGACTCAAGCCAAGGAAAGGCTTGGGGCTTTTGATCTATCATTAGAGGAGTATTGTTTTCTCTGCATGTTTGCTCTCAAGTAAATTCTTGAAGAAACATTTTCATGGAAGGAAAAAGGAGAATTGGTCCATATCTAATACACTAGTTAGGAAACCCTACCTTAAAAGCTTTAAGCTACTTTCATGTTGGAGTCCATCTCGGGAGGTTTTGGATTTAAACCTGAAACGGTTCAAAGTCATGTTGGGGTGCAACATGGTAGTTCCCAAGTGATTTGGTCATCAAAATAGAGGTCAGAAATGCATTGAATTGTTAATGTCAGTTATTTGTGTGTGCAGGTTCATCCATTAACAGAGCTTCAAATTTCAGGTATGAAACCCTAGTTTGTCTATTATAATTTTCTAGATTTAATACTTGATATGTTAGGTAAATGATTATAGTGAATTTCCTAAACCTATGTGATTAATTTGTTGGTTAGATTATGCTAGGATCTGTGTTTTACTACTAACCCTCAGCTGTAAGTTGTGTTCCAAATCAGAGTTACCTAAGGTTTATTCATCAATTTACTTCTACAGGTTTTATTTATTTATAAAATGTTTTGCAAGGGTTCTATACCCTTGTTTTTAATTCATGTATTGATTCACTGGGTCAAGCATAAACTAGGTTTTGTTCCCAAAAATATTATAATCGTTCTCTAGGCTTTATTTAATCTGCTGACATATTTTCATTTGTCAGTAGAGGCTTGTTTTTAGTTTTAATAAAAAAAAGAAACTAGTCCAGGAGTAAGAAATTAAATATATATATAAGTACATATATACAAACAATTAAATAAATAGTCTATAAGCTAAGATACTAAATACACTTAATATAATCTAAATAACTAATTAAATGTTTTGCATTAAATCAAAGTTAAAATTAAGCCATTCAAGACCTTCCAAGGTTTGCCTCATTAAATACAAACTAATATTTAAAAAATTTCAATTTAAATAAACATTATCATAATTGAATAAACAGAGGAGGCATCATGACCATCCATGTGGTCCAATATCAACACTCTGTTCACATATGTAAAAACCATAGACCAAATCTCTTAAACAAGTATCGCATTCATTTGCTTAACCTATTGTATAATCCACAATCCTAGTATGAAATTCATCCATTTCATAATCATAAACCATTCAAGAAGACCCATATAAATCTACGAACATCAATTCCATAACATTAACCAAGTAAAGAAATGGAAACCCTTAATTTTACACAAAGGTCACAATATCGACCCCGGTGGGCTATAAATACAAGTCACAGGAATAAATAAATGCACATTATAAAACACATACACAGTAAGTCAAAATATAACACCATGCCATCATTCTTATTAATATTATCAGCTTTACAGTTTTGTAATAAACAATAATCACTCTTTTATTAAAAACCCCCGTCATAATATCTAAGTGTTCATAGTTTTTACATAGGAAATTACCAAGATTTCAAATCCTATAGATCGTTCTACATTCACAATAGTCCATGCTATACTAATGTATGCAGGAAATATTATAACAACCAAAAAGCTTCTAATAAATACATCAAAACACTATTATTACAAATACTTTTCGCTAAAGTGAAGTCGTGAGACCTTAGCACCGGCACATAAGATTTAACACGGCTTCGGCCATAATTTTACTAATTACACAGACCCTTAAGAATGAAACCTACAGTAACGTTAACAGTCATGGATATTCCCCATGGCTTCCCATATGTTCCACATATGTAATAGAAAAATGAATCAGTAAGAAACTTAACCATTAAATTTCATGCAGCAACCATGGGAAGTTCTAAAGCCATACATGGCATGGATTTACCCATGTGCTGCCCAGTAACCACAACTAAGTAATAAACAATCCAAATTTATACACAAAGCATCTAATTAAGTGAATGTCTCTTACAAACTCCTGCTCTAATTAATTACATTGCTTTAATAAAAAAGTAGAAGGAAATCGTATGCACAACATATGAAGATTAACAATTACCATCATATAAAAACGATACATATATGCATTTGCAATAGAGTATATGAAATCATTTTTACACATTCACCATTAAAGGCCGAGGATAAGGTTTATACGGGCGTGCCAATGGGCTGTGGTATCATTGCAAGCAATGGTGCATCCCATGGCTATAAAGCCAAAAACCAAAATAACGATTTACATAACTAAAATGAAGTACACAGAGCTAGTGAGAGTGCTAATTTTACTTTATGGACAAAATGAAAATGCCATACATGAAGAACCCAAGTCTATTACGCAGGCCCAAAGGAGATTTGAGTTCCCACAGTAAAACCCTTTTTAGCAATGATAACCTAGTTCTACCCCAAGCCAAAAGTGACAAGCTTCTCTTGTTTATAGCAGGCTTACTGTGGCCACATTTGCAACACATTGGAGTATACACTGAAGTATGGAGCCACCCCACCTTCGTTACCCTAGTACCTGCAACAATAACCAAACGTGAAAGGGTTGAGAAGTATAACTACGAAGGAGCCACAAAATCAAACATAAGATGCAGTCATGAAACCAGATGAAGCTTACCTTCATCACAAAGGTGTAGTTTGCTTCGCACCATGGAGCTAAGACCCCAATTCTCCACAGACCCTAACGAAATGACCAAACTAAATTGTGAGCCAAGCTCTAAGCTTGGGGCTGCCACAATTACCAAGAACATTAAATGCACTAGCTGGTGACCACTATCGAAAGTCCAAACCCACTATTCCATAGTTCAAGCTTCATTGCATTATCTTGGGATTCATTCAACATGCAAAATCTTAAAACCATTTAACATATGGTGTAACCATATGTTATATTTTCACCATCCTACACTAGCATAGTCCTCATATTATTACAATGTTTCTTAAAACATGGTTTCATACATGCTATGCGCTAGTCCATAGTCCAGTCATAAGGTTTAGGTTTTTAAATAACATGTAAACCCTAGGTTTAAATTTTAGGAACTATCTCCTCTTTGACAAGTCTCAAGAATAAGAACCATGGCATACGAAGTATGCCATGGTAATATATTTACCATATTAAGATCAAAGTCTGATCAATAATCAAATATATAACCTGCAACAAAATTAAAGGACATGTTAATACTTATCATGGAAATAACCACACTATGATCACATAATGGACTAAGTATATGCTATAGGAGATTTTAAATACGTTAAGAAAATTATGAAAGAAGTAATTTCACCTCGCTATAATCTAAGTCCAGAATGAAAAAAATAATAATGAACAGTAGGTATGCTATTAATCAATTTGTTTAGCGCTCTTTAAATCTCTGTCGTTAAGTACAATCTGCATACATGATAACATGTAAACCCTGGGTTAACGGGATAATAGGATAATAGGTTAACACAATCAACAAAGGGTACCGAAGGTGGGACCGAGGCTTACCGAGCCTATCTTGCTCAAACCATTCAGCTTCAGAGGAATCACCTTCAACTTTCGACTGGGTTTTTCCAAGTATTTCTTCACCTACATCAAACAACAAACACTTTGAATTGTTTAATAAATAGCTGAGTTTTAAATAAAATAAATAGAAAATAATTCTAGGAGGATTCGATTTAACTCACGAGTTTAGCATGAAGCTCGAAGAAACAATAATGGTTAGGACCCAATGCTTAAAACCTGCTAACGCCACAGCCGAGCTCCAAGAAACGATAATGGCTAAGAACCCAATTCTTACAACCTGTTAATGCCACGACCAAGCTCAAATAAATGCTAATGGGTAAGAACCAAAGCTTACAACTTGTTAATGCCATGGCCAAGGTAAAGGTGACCTTTGTTGCAAAGAACTAAGGAGGTCGAGGGACGGTTGGCCTACTCTTCCATCCCAAAAACAAACAAATAATGAATCAAAGCACATTTTTAGGGAAAACATTAAATGCAGTTGCATAGGGTTTATCACCCAAAACTCTCCACCTTGCGAGCATCCACCATGTTGATTGCACTACATTTGAAATCTTTTCTAGCTTGATATAGTTTTAACCTGCGTTTTGCGTAACAATAGTACCATAACATTTGTTACAAATAAACATTTCATTTTTAGGCATGATCGAGATTTGGTTAGGTTATAGTTGACATTTTACGCATCGAATACATGTATAGAATTGTTATTTTCTAGTAAGTTTCCGGTAGCTAAAAATAATAATGATAATTTTAGGGCTTAGGAAAGTTCTAGGATTGACATAATTATAAACCAAATGGGAATATATTCAGGATTCTATTACCACAAAAAACTAAAAACACATTGATAACTATATCTCATCAAACATATAATTTATTTTTAGAACAAATAATCACACTACCAACTCAGACTTCTACCTAGCTAGATTAGTATTTGCTATAGGCCTATGAATTCTTGCACTTCGATAATCTAGACATTAAATAGAGTTTAAGGATATTTCCTAGCTTACTCGTTTAGTCTTGCGACTCTTAATTTCTTACATCCTAGACCTGGAACTATGTTTTTACTTATGAATCTTGTACAAGCATCGGATCTGCATTAGCTTTGAGAAAAGCTAAGTAAGCCTCAGGATAACCTTAACCCCCTTTAGTAAGAAAAGAAAGTAACCATTAGAATCATACACATTCTTACAAATAAACCAATGATCTGAATTCAATAATTTTAACTCATTAACTTTTGATAAATAGTTTACTTAAGACTAGAAATCAATACAGATTGAGTACGGTTAGTGGCATGTGAATTATAAGTTAGAAGTAAATTCGGAAGCTTTCAGTTAAACATAAGTAAAGGATATTAACTCCTAAGTTTTTATTTTTATGTCTTGTCTTTGTAAACTATTTGTTAACTAGACTAAAGTTAATTATTAAACTAGCTTTTTGGCTATGATTTAGCATTTAATATCACATAATTTTTTTTTAAAATTTTGTGAATTTTGGGGATGTTAGAGAAACTCTCACTCAAAATTATATTTTTCATGTGGTTGTGTATTGAAAATAAAATCTTTTCATGGGATAATCTGACCAAGAATGATTTTGTCAGACCTAATAGACATGAACTTTTCCTTTTGGGGGTTCAGTGTCATTTATCTATTCTGTTAGTATAATTTCTTTAGATTGATTTTGAAGGGCTTGAAAGTTAAACTTCAACATGAAGATGAATGGCATGGTGTTAGCTTAAGGGGTTGTATCCTAAACTGGTTTCATCGAGAGCTAAAATTCAAGAATCTACCATTGATCATTACCCGGGAGTTCTGAAAGGCCCATAACTATTGTATATTTGATGACATAAATCCCTCACCTTATAATGCGAGCATTAGAGTAATTAGTTCTCTTAATGATGTTGGTTATTATAAACAATCTTCGAAGCAATGAGTCATTAGTTTACCAGAGGTTTCGGAGGGAATTATGATTGAATTCTTTGATGGAGTTGCTGAAGAGGGTGTTTGTGGAGCAGGGATGATATTAAATGTCAAAAAGGATAGTCATATTCACCTGAGGACTGTTGTTGGTAAGGGTAGAAATATAAAGGCATAATTCATGGAATTTTGGGGCATGTTATTGTTCTCCAAAATTAGAGGTGTTTTCAGAATCAAAATCTTTGGTTATCTAAAGATTTCCATTGATTGTGCAAAGGACTTGGTTGAGATGCACAATATCCATCTAGAAAATTGGCCGAGCAGGAATCGAGTTATTAACTCGTGCACATGTATTTCAATGTAATGAAAATGTTGGAATGATTTTATGGTATTTAGTAGACCTAAGAGGGAGTTTTTTGCTAACACTAATGAAAAAGGTCAACAAATGGTCACACTACTTACATGAAAGGTTGGTATATTGCATAGACATTAAAGCAATGTGCTTGGTTAAACTTAGACCATGAAGTCATTATTTTTTTCAACTATGCTAGCATTAAGAGATTATAAGTTCCAAGAAAGTCATAGTCCTTAGGGACAAGTGGTTTATTTATGGAACATGTTTCAGCCCGAACAATACATACATTATGCCACAATACACACATTATGCCACAATTACGATTCATAATGACTATGTTTGGCTCATGCTTTTTGAAATAGGTAATTACCTATTAATAAGTAAAAGCTATGAAATGTAAAAAAAATATTGTATCTTTAATAGAGTTATCCATTATATTATAATAATTGGAATAGATTTCTTTTAAATCTAAATTAATCAAAGATTAAAGGGCCATAATTTTGAGATGCAGTTAGATGTATATCAAATCTATCTTTTTTTTTCATAGATAAATATTTAGATTTATATTTATCAAACTTATAATATTTATATTAAATTTCTTAATCTTTAGAGCATTTCTATTTTAATAAATTATTAAATTATTAAATGAAAACTTAGAAATATGATCTTGCACACATTCAACTTTTAAAGAGCATTTCGAACAAAGAGCAAGTTGATTACATGAGAGTTTTATCACCAGCATAAATCCATCTTAAATGTGGATCTAGAAAGCACGGAGAGGGATCCAATTTCTTTAAGTATAAGTTATTTTTATCTTCAATTTTTAAATGTTCATAAAAAATTACACCTCAAACTTGTTGATCCCTTTAGTGGTAAATCCGGGTTTAACACCCATGAATCCACAATATAATTTTTTAATTTTTATTTATTTATGTCGATTAACATAATTTTTTTTTAATGTCGACTAGCATAACATGACTAACTTGACATGATCTTCCCCATACTGGGCTGAGAGTACCTTGCTTATATCAAATCTATCTTGTTTTCATAGATAAATATTTATATTTATATTTATCAAACTTATAATATTTATATTAAATTTCTTAAGCTTTACAACATTTCTATTTTAATAAATTATAAAATTATTAAACGAAAAACTCAGAAATATGATCCTGCACACATTCAACTTTTAAAGAGCATTTCAAACAACGAGCAAGTTGATTACATGACAGTTTTATCACTAGCATAGATCCATCTTAAACGTGGATCTCGAAAGCACTGAGAAGAATCCAATTTCTTTAAGTATAAGTTATTTTTATCTTCAATTTTTAAATGTTCATAGAAGATTACACCTCAAACATTTTGATCATTTTAGTGGTAAATCCTCATTTAACACCCATGAATCCACAATATAATTTTTTAATTTTATTTATTTATGTTGGTTAACATAATTTTTTTAATGTAGACTACCATAATGTGACTAAGCTGAGAGGATCTTCCCCATATAAGGCTGAGAGCACCTCGCTTCTCTTGGTGCAACAAAGCATATGTGCTTAAGTCCTTGTACAGAAAGTATGATTAAATGATTCAATTCAGGCAAATGATAAAACAACATTTAAATTTAGAAGTGGAAAATGTGTGTAAGAACAAATTCACATTATATATAGATGTTTACTACTATATATTTTTTTTAGGTGTAAGTTTTTTAATATGTAAAAAATAACTCGAAAAATTTGATCCAGTTAAACGTAACGAGAGTTTGGCTCGGAAAATAATTGAGAGATGAAAGGTAGAGTGAATGCTTAGAAAGGAGAAATAAAGCTGTATTTATAAGCGATTCAAAGCCATCCTTTGACAATTTTGCAGATAGCATTCCTGGCTTTGGTTTCGTTTCTTTTAGGTTGATGTGGTCGTATTCAGCACACAATATTTGTTATGGACTCGACATGGCCTTTTGACTTTCAAGAAATCAAACGTGGGACTTTGAATTTATTATAATTTGTGCACAGGATAAAGGGAAGCCACAGACGAACATAGCCTGTTCACCATCTTTCCAATAGATATTCCGAGAGATATTCCTGATCCTTAGCTCTGCTTTTGGGTCTACAGCCTTTTCGAAAGGTTTGTTAAATGGTTTACGGATCGCTGCCAACAACTATTTGTTGGAACATAAAGATTTTGTGTCTTTACAACTATCAAATCCTGTAGGAGACACCACATATTACGAAGAAGATAAGAAGTGTGTTGTTGTAAACTAATAAAAGTTCCATTTGATAAAGAAAATTACTAACCAACAGTGATACCCTGAGCGGGTGCGTTTGTAGGTGTGGATGGGTGCGTTTGTAGTTGCCGATTAAAGTCTATTTTCGGCATTGACAACTCTCTAAGTTCATATTTTAGTTCTCTTAACATGAATGCACCTAAAAATGACGCGTATGCTCTCACATGATTGTCCTTGCATAGAGAAAAAAAAGGTAATCCCAATTTTAGACATAAAGCACATAAAGTAATGTTTGTGCTCTATGGTATGTAGTTTTTAAGTCTAAGTGCAACTTTTAGTTTAAATGGATAAAATCACAATAGAATATTGTTTGTGCTCTATGGTATGTAGTTTTTAAGTCTAAGTGCAACTTTTAGTTTAAAAGGATAAAATCACAATATAGAATATTGTGTGGAAGAATGTCACTAATGCTTTTGATGATGTTGGTGGTCACTGGTTGGCGGGGAGGGTAGTGAAAGGTCTCCGAATAAAAGTTGCAGAGAATCTTTTTATTGGAGGAAATAAAATTTTTAAACTTTCTCAAGATCTGGTGGAAGCTCCTAATTTGGTTTTAGCGTAAGCTTGAGAGCAAGGTATTGGCAATAATGAGAGTCAAATTTGGCTTCGGCAGAGGAGGTAGGCCTTCGTGGTGAACTTGTTGATTTATGGACGACACTTTATTATTGGTTTACAATAATGTGTATCAAACTAGGATGATTTTTTTATTAAGATTTAATGGGCATTAAAATATAATAAGTTGCAAAAAAAATAAAATAGATAAGTAATCATTAAAGATAGATACACAATGTTTAGGTGGAAAACTCCAAAAAATCATTATAATAAATTTATTATCTCCCTTGACCTAAACCTACCAAGCTGAGCCAAGTGAGCTCACCACCTCACCTCCAAGCCAAATACCATGGGCCCAAACCACATGTTGAGAACTAAACCATTTGATTCATTCCTAAGTCACTGTAATCCTAACACATTCATTGTCGTTGAATGAAAAGACTAGGTAAGTAATTTCTAAACTAGTTTTTAAGAATCTCTTTCCTTTTCCTCTTTGCATGATGAGCAAAATTGGTGATACAATCTTTTGTAGAAATGAAATTGTCCTTACAACATTAAATTATTCATTTGACTAGTTTTAGGAATGAAGTGTTTTCTTGGGACAATTATATCACTAGCATAGATCCATTTTAAACCCTGATATATCAAACACCCAGAGGGATCCAATTTTAGTTTAATTTGTTTTGTATTTTATTTAAGATGATATGTAATTTTATTTTTCATTTTTTTATTTTATTTTTCATTTTTTTATTTATGTAAACTAACATAACCTATGAGAGAATCTCCTCATATTAATTTCTATTAAAAAATAAAAGCAACAATCTAATGTGTTATATGTTTTTAAGAAAAGCTAAATTTATTGACCATCTTTTGCGTGAGTATGAATTTGAATTGGAAAAAGAAATACGAAGGGAAGTGAAGAAATGCTTTAATATATCTTTGAATTGGGCGACTTTTTCAATTAAATTCAATTTATAATCCTGGATAAATTGTTGTCTTTAAGTGGAGAGATCTTCGGCGTGATGTATGATATGGTATTTGGATGCACTCAAATTTAGTATGGTTTGATAACAAGTACTAAATTGTTGCTTGTTGTAAATATTATTGGTGTATATAAGGGAATTTATAAAGAGGTTGAAATAAATGTTTATAGATAAGTCTATATTTCTATTTTTTTGTCAAATTTTTTATTTTGTTATTTGATGCTGCTTCATAAGGGGACTTAAGTAATAATGAATGAGTTATTCACGTTTTGTTCTTTACTATTACTAAAAATATCTCTTAGGTAATCATTGATTGGGTACAATTCAAAAACAATTTTAGGTTGAAAGTAGTGGCAACAAAGAATTCAAAGTCTTCTAGAAGAGGTTATGGATTTGCATTTTCTACATACTTATTTTCTATTAAAAAACTATTGGTTTAGTGGAAGTTTTATTTTGTTTTTGAAGAGTATGAAGGGTACATTATGGTTTCTAGTTCTTCTTAGAAGGGTTATGGAGCATATTTGGAATGAATTGATGTTTTTTTTATATGGATAGGTAGCTCATGAAGGGAGACTATATTGATAGTTTTTTGGTTAATAGTTTTTTTTAAATTCTTAAAGTAGAGTCAATGGTTGGAGTTTAGTTGGTTTTCTATATAATTGGTGGTTTCTTTTCTAATGATGTCATAAGACTTTTAAAAGGTATTTTAAAATGTATTGTCTTTTTAAGGAAACATCACTGTAAACAAAGAAAAAAATAATAACATTTTATTTTTATTCATTTTCTTTATAAAATTTTAGAAGATATTGTTTTTATTTAAAAAATTGGATTAAAAAACTTTTAAAATTTAATAAAAGTTTGTAAATCTTTATTTTTAAAGAAATTTTTTTATTAACTAAATTTTGTAGAAATTTTATTTTTAATATCTATAATGTGTTCTTAATTTTAGTTTGCTTTGATTCTTATATTGTTGGTTTACCTATTTATATTATTAGAAAGTATAATAAATTGTGAAAGAAAATAATATAT
>LPNX010752979.1:64935-95751 GCA_001517045.1 Pseudotsuga menziesii
TTTTATTAAAATATTCTTTTCTATTGAAGTAAATAATTATTATAAATGTGTTATCTAAATACAAATGTGTAAAAGTCATTTCATAATAGGTTTTTATTTTGATAAATAAAAGTTATTTTAGTAAATTATTATTATTATTATTATAAATTACAAATAAATAAGTTATAATAGATTTTACCACTTTCGTTACGGATCCCACTACATCATAGAGCCTTGCCTTGTTTTGTGTTGAGGGTTTTGGATTGTATTGTTGTGATAACAACTTTCCTTGCTTTTTTGAACTTAGGATAGAAAAGAAGGTACCCCTATACTAAATTTTGGGTTTCTAAGTGTTGCTTATATCTAAATGTAAATCATGAATAATTTGAACAAAAAATCCCACAATAGCATTTTGTGCTATTTTTATCTTGGGATCGAAAAGCAAACAATCCCTATACTAAATTTTGGGCTTCTAAGTGTTGCCTATATCTACATGTAAATCATGAATAATTTGAACAAAGATTCACTAATTGACTGCCGATCAATACTTTCATTATAATATTCATTGATGCTATTGTGGTGCTTCTATTGAGTTATTTGAACTATGTTGTCTTGGTGGTTTTCCTCCTCTCTTATGACTTTTTTTGACACAACCAACGATAGGGTTTTGAGATTTGATTGAATGTATTAAGTTTTAGTTTCTAAGGCCCTTTTATATTGCTCTTGAGTCTTTTATCCATAGTCCCGAATACGTTTCTCCTAGTCTTGTTTTCCCTTTCCTTTCCAAAGTTTGAAATTTGTTTGGAGTTTTTCTAGTGTGTTTTCCACCTTTGGGTATTTCCTTACAAACCTTGATTTCTCCTTTTAAGTTAGTAAGACATTTATATCAAACATAAGGGTGAAAATGCGAAGTTGGGTTACACTTTCGTGAGAATAAGGTGCCCAAACAACATAGCAAATGTTATTCGGCTGAATAAATATATTTATTCGGTTGAATAATTAATTTATTTGATTGGATAATTATAGTTATTCAGTCGAATAACGAATCCTTTATTTGGTCGAATAACCTTTAACGATGAACCATTTAATTTGATGGAACGCATAGCAGGCTAGTAATTTTTACGGTCATTTCAATACTTATTCGGCCAAACAATTTTTTGGTTGAATAATTGTTTGGATGAATAATGATTAGGCTAAATAATCATTCAGTCGAACAATTATTCCTCATAAAAGGTCAGCTCTGGGCCCATTGTTTTTGTTTTCGCCTGCAATCATTTGTCCTCATCCTGTCGTGTTTCTCCTGCCACTTGATTTGTTGGTTGTTGCCCATCATCCCTGTCCACATCACCGTTCCTCCTGACATGTACATATGCCATCCTGGCACCCCACTACCTATCTACTTTCCTCTCGTTGTGGAGGTTTTTCGTGGAGGCTGCTTCATGATGGTCTGTTCAGCATGGAGGCCAAACACTATCTAGTTTCCTCTCGACGTGGAGGTCTATTTGTGGAGGTCGCTTCGTGATGGTCTATTCAACATGGAGGTCTGTTCAGCATGGAGGTTTGTTCATGGAGGTCACTTCGTGGGGTGTTTGTGGTCTTTTCTTGGAGGGTATGTTCATGTTCTGGTCTTGCTATGCTGCCCCTTGTCAGGTAAATGTTTATGCAATTGATTTTATAATCCAAAACGTTGAATATGTGATTTACCTCTTGTTGTAGTCAATGGCTTATATTCATTTTTCGTCGTAGTATTGCAGAGTTAAAGTTTGCATATGTTAATTAGTAGTGTATAATTCTTATACTTTTAATTTTAGTTAATACCTATATGACGAAGGTAGTCATCCATGAACTCTGTGCATGTTGACAGAGTTCATGAACTTTGTCCAAATGGATAGAGTCAATGAAATATGTCCATTTGGATAGAGTTGATGAACTCTGTCCACATTTGGACAGAGTTCATCAACTCTTTCCATTTGGACAAAGTTCAGAAGACTTTATTAAAAAATTGATGAAACCAGTTCAAAAATCCCTACCATTAAGGTTGTTGTCCTCTTTATTAAAGTTTTAAAAATGTATTTTATATGGTAATCTGCCAAATTAACAAGATGAAAATGGAATTACCTATCCCCAATGCAATATTATGGAAACTCTCTGGGCCTCTTGCTGTGATTATTTAATTCGTAACAAAGAAGGTACTATAAAGTGGTTGATTATGAATAGATGCTTTAAACCTAGTCGATAATGGGGAAATAGGTGGACAGAGTTGAACTATGTCCACATTGATAGAGTTGATGAACTCTATCCATGTGGATGGAGTTGATGAACTCTGTCCATGTGGACATAGTTGATGAACTCTGTCCATTTGGATAGAGTTGATGAGCACTCAAATAGACAGTTCATGAACTCTGTCCAAATGGACAGAGTTGATGAACTCTGTCCATCTGGATAGAGTTCATCAACTCTGTCCAAATAGACAAAACAATGGTTATACTTACCAAAACATAGTTCATGCCGAGTTCATCAATTCTTTCCCTCATAACTTTACTTGGAAAAACATATTTTAGTAGGTTTTATATAAATCATAAAAAATAATTATTACCCATAAAACATCAAACTTTTTGATTACCGATCTATTTGATCTTATGTATTTTGAATCTAAATCATAAAAGAAACATATAAATTATTAAAATGCTTATTAGTTACAGTTTATACTTACTATTATATTAAGATATTGTGCATTTAAAAAAAAATTAATCTAAGTTCATAGGCATAATAAGGAAGATATTTGTATTAATTCTGTCCACGGACAAAGTTCATGAATGAATACTTTGTCCATGGATAGAGTTGATGAACTCTGTCCATGCAGAGTTCATCAACTCTATCCATGCAGAGTTCATCAACTCTGAATCTGATCAATTTACTTAGCATAAGGGATATTTTTATGATTTTATGGAATAATGAAAATATTTGTAGTTGACATAAAGAAATGTATCTTTAATTTCATATTTGATGATATTGGTTCCATTAATTTTAAAAATTTTAAATACATAAAAAAATAGAGATTATTACATTAATTTCTCATACATCCAACAATAGTGTAGCTATTTTCATTTTAAGAACTATTAGATAATATTAGGGACATTTAGGTCTTTCTTAAAAACGCAGTTTTAAAAATCTAAAACACATAAAAAACACAAAGGTTGCTACATTAATTTCTCATACATCCAACAATAGTGTATCTATTTTATTAAGAACTATTAAGTAATATAAGGGACATCTAGGCAATAAAAACTTATTTTTTATAGTAGCTAGTTCTCTGAAGTTGAGGCATTAACATGCAGAATTTGAATATGTTATGAGTAGATATATTAGATAATATTAAGCACATATATGTCTTTATTAAAAAACTGAGTTTTTTAGTGGCTAGGTCTTTGAAGATCAGGAATTAATATGTAGAATTTGAATATGACATGAGTTGATTTGTGTAATATTGTAGATATCATATCAAATGGAAATAGATAATAAATTAGCTATAATCATTTAAAGAACTATTAGATAATATTAGGGATATCTAGGTCCTTATTGAAATCTTAGTTTTTATAGTAGCTAGGTCTTTGAAGTTGATTAATTAACATGTAGAAATTGATATTTATGTAAATTTGTAGATATCATATCCAATGGAAAGAGAGCAACCTTTGAGACAGAAGCGTAGGAGGTCATCACATTTTTTGGGAGTTGGTGTCTGAAATGAAAATCAAAGATTATCAACTTCACCTTGGGATTCAAGCTTATTGTATAGTTCACATTGATATAATCGTCAACGTGGTGATAGTGGTATAGATGATTCCCCCTTATCATCTATGGTCGCAGTGTCATTGATATAAAGAAGGGTCATTTATCTTTATTTGTAGATATGGTTCATAGAGTACTTGGAGTTATAGATATGATTGATCAAATCTATGACTCCAATTACTCCACGACTAATATCTACACATCTACACATAAAATTTAGAGGAAGCAGAAGTAGTAATGTTTTTACTTGTTTCTTCTTCAAGGTATGTACTATTACCCAAATCATTCTCTCATATATAAGTTTAAATAGTTCAAATAATTTTTTACATTTGTAAATTGATTTTATATATGTTGAATCTTGGGTCTCTTCAATATTTTGAGGCAAAGGGAAGACTCCATTGGAGGATAGTGGTGGAATTGTAAGTTTAATATTTTATTTTTTTGAATTTAGTTTAAAATAGTAAATAAATAGTTTATAAGATTTATAAACTATTTTTATACATGTTACAGCTTGGGTCTCCTCCAACTTTTATAGACAAAGGGAAGACTCCATTGAATGATAAAGAATTTGAGCTTATTTTGTTAATAAATGTATTGTTCTTCTATATATTAGTTTATTGTTTTAATTTTTTGATTTTAGTTTAAAATTGTTTATATAATTTATGATATTCATAATATTTCTTTATACATGTTTCATATTGTTATGAGCCCAAGGGAAGACCCTAGTGGAGGATAGTTGTGGAATTCTTTGATTTAGACATTGAGGAGCTTAATTTTAGGATTATACACATGTTCATGATTGTTTTTTTGGATTATATACATGTACATTGAACTCACATGTTCATGACTGCTTTTTTTATTATATACATGTACATTGAACTCACCTGTTCATGATTTTTTTTTGGATTATATACATACATACATTGATCTTCGATATTGTTTTTTTTATTATGTACATGTATATGTAAATGTTAGGAATGTTAGGAAGTTTTGATAAACGCAATCCAATATGTTAAGAATGAATATATGAGGAATGTTAATGTTAAGAATGAATATGGGGAATGTTAATGTTAGAAATGAATGTTAGTAAATGTTAGTAATGTTAGGAAGTTTTGATAGGTGGAAATATATGAATGTTGAGAATTTTAGGAATGTTAGGAATGCTAGGAAGTTTTGATAGGTGCAAATATATGAATGTTGGGAATGAATGTTAGGAAGTTTAGATAGGTGCAATAATATGAATGTATGTATTAGTAAATTTATGTATGTTTGTATATGTAACATATTTTTAGTGTTCAAAAGTTGAGAATTTTAGGAATGTTAGGAATGTTAGGAAGTTTTGATAGATGCAATCTAATGTTAGGAATCAATGTGGAGAATGTTAGGAAATTTTGGCAATGTTAGGAAGTTTTGATAGGAATATTTTTTATTAATAAAGTAAAATTAGCATCTTGATTCTGAATTATAATAAATTATAGCTCAATCCATAAATTTTCTAAGGTAACATTAGCAACTTGATTTTGAATTCTAATATTTTTTTATTACTAAGGTAATATTAGCAACTTGATTCTGAATTTTAATAAATTAAAGTTCAATGACTTCATGATAGCCAATCTTAACATAAAACAAGAAATAATATAGTTAAAAATATCGAAATGGAATGTCGTCCTCAATTATCTGTTCATGGTCATATTTGGACAGTTTCCATTTTTTATTTTGTAAGTTTTTTTTTTTATGGAACTTGTACCAATTTTATTCAGGATGCACATACTAAATGACTATACTGACAACAAATAACATCAGGTTCATAATCCTAAAAGTAGACATAATTTTCATTCATATGGGTCTGCTGCAAAAAATAGCCTTTTAAAATGATGGATCCTCTCTCGGATGTAAATCCGTTGTCATTGTTGTCCTCCAATAACTTTATTTTTCCTTCAGTGCATCGCACCAAATAATATTTTACATTTTTTTTGTTGTCTAAAGGTGCAATCACACTGAAAACATCTCCTGTGCAAATTACAATTGGTGTGGGAGTTTTTAAGTTAATTAATTTGACTATATAAACATAAGGTGAGGGACAATATTGAGCAATCAACAACATCATTACCTTCTCTAACAAGATCTGAAATTCTATCACCATCAGATGATATTTTTATTTCTTCTGATTCTAATTCTTCTATGCTTGCTAGTGGCATTTTCCCATTTGGATTAATCTCTATGTGTTTCCAATTTTTTACGTAGTTGTTCGTTATGTTTTCAAAAAATTCTGTAGATTCAACATTTTCAGTGCAAATATGACACAAACATGTTTGCTTTCTACTGTCAAATGAAAACACGTTTTGGAAGGATTTTGTTTCAATAGAGTGAAGTTCTCTAGTCCCATGTATGGTGCTAGCCTTTTATGGTATTGATATATCTATATCTTGGACCCCAACAAACCAAAAAGACCTACACAATACATGATAAATCACAAATGACAAATTTTAATGTTAGTGTACAAATACTTCAATGTTAGTACATACATTTTTTAAAATTGACAATTAATATTTAAATTAAAAAAGTAATGTACATACATGCGCACATCTTTTGATTATTGACTACAATCATGGCTTAGATTTGATTTACACCATTGGACAACCTCTGCAGTTGAATGTAATCATCTAGAAGAATGGTTCATTTCCCGTCTTCGAAGTGCTCTTTTTATGCATGCTCCTGCACCATCATGTTCACATTTTCCATGTCCAGTTTCAAAGAAATTCTAGCGATGTTTAATGTTCATTGCTTTATGAAGTCAACATAACCAAAAAGATGATCATGAAGATTTAAATTGTTCCGCACATCCATCCGACCATATCCAATGTTCATTGAATTTAACTTTACAACTTTTCAGTGAATCATAGAAAAAAATTTCAATACGATGTTTGTCAAAACCCCAAATTTTCACAAAAATTTAAAATTTTGAAAAAACATGAAATGCTGAGACTACTGTTTATTAACAGTTAACGGCTAGCACAAGGATAAACAGTTAATAGATTAAATTTGCATAAACTCAATTATGTTATCTCAGTAGTTTTCTTATTAACACAATCTTAAGTTTATCTTGAGAATTAATTCTATATTTGGTTTACTGATGAGTTCTATTTATGACAATAGGTGGAATCTGACTTTGAATTATGGGCTTACTTAGCATTTATGCTAACACAGATGGATTATTTGTTCTTACAGGTTTACAGGTATAAATGACCAAATATCGTCTTTAAATTCATAAAGCATCCTGCAATATTTCTATTTACAATTAATAAGCTTAGGTTATAAGCTATTGTAATCCAACCTAATTCCGTAAGGTAACACAGTTTGTTTTCTTCTGTTGCTATTGTAAATGAAGTTCAGATGATTGTATTTTTTCCTATAGAATATGTAGTGACAATGTTACTTCCTTTGGTTTTGAACATTTTTTTTTATCATCTTGATATTCTTTATTTTCAAAAAGCATACCGTAGCAGTTCTATATTACATTTCTTGTATTAGGTTTTATCTAAGAACAACTTCCAGAGTTGATGTTTCTCTTATTGAGCCAATCTTTTCATTTTATGTTAACCTTAGTAATTTGGTAAGATTGTAAAACTATACTCCAAGTAATAAGAAACTACCACAACATCTAAGATGAGATCTCATGGATCTATATTAAGTAAAAGAGTTCATAAGAAAATGTTTTTATACTTTACTTTGCCATTACATAGTTTCCTATCAAAAATTTGCTAGTTTCTGATATTTTAAATGTGCATAAACTATTTGTTTATCAACATGAAAGTTTTTATTAGTGTTATATTTGCATAATAATTACGATCCTAACCCAAACGACACTATGCAAATTTCACAAGTTGAAAGTTGTGTAATTATTTACATCATCTTGAAAAGAATTGAAACTATAAAATAGTTATTCTTACACTATTAACTTGACTGTTTATAAGTCAATGATGTCATATTTTATCCTAAATACTATAGGTAATAACTTAGTTATTACATCCTATTTCACATTGATGAAATTACTATAAGCTTGAATGGTTTGTAATTATTCAAAAAGAGTTAATACTCCTTTATATACTATGCATATACTAATGATACCATTAATATAATTTCGTAATGTCTTCCCATGATACTCATTAGTATAACTTGCTATGTAAAAGAGATATAATCCTCACTAGTTTTTACTAACGATATTTCATAACGTTGGTTATTGGTAAATTTTATAATGTATTGATTTGGGTTACGAGGCTAAAGGATTATGTTATGTGGTGATTCAATGTTATAATAACGTTGCAGTCCATGCCGACAATGAGCTAAATGTTAACGTTAAACAAAATATCATAATGTTCTAAACCCACGCCAATAACGAGCTATGCATCTAGCAATGAAACAATTAATGTATGATTGGAATCCCATGCAAAGTATGATGTGGTTTTTATGAAATCATTGGTGATTAAATTGATTATTATGAAAATGCAGGTGACTATGGAAAGTCGACCCACTGCATGATTAAAAAAATTTGCGACCACGTGGATGGTTCTTGGCCATGCACCAATTGCTTATAAAGTCGTCAACCCTAATCCTTGGCTTATTTGATTTTTGATAATTGTGTTGGCCCTGTGGGCTGCTCTGCAAGCTCCCATGGAGGCTGTGAGTTACAAATACTCCCTCGCTGGTGTTTGTCATGTCCTTATCCCTTGAGTTGGTTTCTATTGTTCACCTTCATTGCAACATCTTTCATTTGGTGATAGTTCACTACTTCTCATTGCACATGGCTTATAGCCCACTTAAAAATCCTTTTTACTGCTCCTTCTGTCGTGGTCTGTCCTTGGTGAAAACTTTGGGCTTATTGTATGTAATGGTGTAGCTCTTTGTCTTAGGGTTCTGGAATTTAGTTTACCTATTTTCTTGTAGTGACAGTCCGACTCCATGCTTGCATACTCCTTGCGTCCATTACTCAGGCTTACCCACCTCTATTTTTAGTGGTGAAATACCAAAGTTCATCGTCGAGCATGAGGTTTCGACTCTTCTTGATGCTGGTTGTGGTGTTACTGTTCGTCCGAGGCTCCATTGTTTTCATTTCCAGCTTGGGTAAATTATCATTTAACTGCCATTACTATTACGTTTTGAAACTACACAAGGGTTTTAAATTTTATTAAACTCTGCTCCTTTTACAATGCAGGTTAACCTGTCTTGAAGGTTGATGGTCATTGCACTATATAGATGGCTCCACGAAGCATTCACAGTAAGCTTTGGTTTCAAATAGGGTTTCCTCTGCTTGTACAGACTCTTACAGTTGGAAATGGTTTTGGCCATGTTGCACCCAGTATTGGGTTGTTGTCCTCCGTTTTTATGGTTTTTGTTTTGGTTTATTACCCTTGCTTTTCATAAGGTGACTACAACTTTAAGCTGTGACTTGTAAAGTTCCTCTTGTAGTTGTAATGAACTTACAGTTTTGTAATATGATGTATATGCTTGTTCATACTCCATATCTGAATATGGGTGCTCGGCTCCTCACTGAGGTTTTGTACTCTGTTAAATTTTTTGCCTTACATTCAGTCTTCAGACTTGTTGATATAATGTAAATATTTTTAATACTGTGTGTTTGTAAGTTAAATTTGTTCTCCTTTATTTTTTGTATTTTATCTCTGTGTAATGAATTTAATTTGTTCTTTTAATGGTTGTATAAAAAGAACTAAGCTTATTGTTTATCCTAAGTTACTACTATAATGGATTTGCATATAAAAGAATACTGGTAGTTTTCTGCTCAGAAATATGAGCTAGGGTTTTTACCCTATTTAACCTTTACGATGATAATTTCTGTATTGATATTTAATTATTTTTTATTACTATCAAAAGAATTTAATATTATTTTAATGGCTCAAGGAATTCTTTGTTCCTTCCTTAAATATTTCTCCAGTTTGTAAAAAGAATTTCCTTTTGATTTATAAATGATAATATTTATGTTAATAATATTATCTATATATAATACAATACTTAAGCTTTTATTTGTGCATACACTCATTTAAATAAGACTCTGACTATTCTATAATAGTTTAATTGCTTATGCTTGTACATAAAATCCAACCACTAAATTATGACTTGGTTGTTTTTATTAAAACAAGGGTATTATTAAGCTAGGGTTCGACCCTATAGTTCTCTTTTGTAGAAAGATAAACTTGTTAGTATTTATAGTATAGTTCTTATATAGATGTGCAATGTTAATTTATTAAGTTCTTATTGTTTTTCTGAATTGTTACCTAGGGTTTTAGTAGGATTACTCGTAAACATTACTTTACTAATGAGTCTGTTTTCTTTAAAAAAAAAGAAAATTTCTTTTCCAAAAACCCTTTTGGTTTATAGTAACTAATTCTCTTAGTTAGTTAACAATATAATTAATTAAACTAAGTATTTATATTTTCTATCTTAATACAACAATTATTTTTCATATCACTATCCCGAGTTAGTAGTATCTGTTAGTTTTTAAACTATTATTAATACTAGTAAATTAGATATGGTATCTCATACCTTTGTTTGAACTGAAAGTAAACAAGTAGTTTATCTTTATTTCTTCTACTACATAGAAACAATTAATAAGTATGATACAAGGAAAATAAACATGTGACATAGCACAGATCACATCCTGCATAATTTAAATTTGATAAAAGAATAAGATACTATGTATAGCATAATCTATTTCCTATTAGAGTATTTATAAAGAAGATCCCTCTACCTATGCTGAGTTTTTTCTATTTTTTTTTCTGATGTACTTACTTACATAATCTAGTTAACAAGAACATATAAGAGCACGTTATTGTTCTTTGCTGATGTTAGTCTTCATACATAAATAACTTACGCTGATATAATGAATGCATAATACATCTACTCATTTTAGATTCCTATCATATCTTCATTTATTTTAAACAGAATACCTATGCTAGAGTACGGTCTGGTTTATTACAGACGGGGAAAAACACAGGTAGAATTATTTCATCCAATTACAGATTCAATATTAAAATAAATAAAATATTACAAGCTCTAACAATTCACTACAAAATATGTAAATCGTTCATTATTCATTCATTCTTAGATATAAACTTTTAACATAGCAAATAAAAGACTATAGAACCTGTTTTAAAGCTGGATAACAATGTCGTTGGGAGGTCGTTCCTCCCTACAAACTCCTAAAGAGCGCTCAAACAGCATCTTCTTAGGACCCCCGAGCCTGTTCCTAGTCTCCTTGGTTGAGAAATGGTGGAGCAAGCAACAAAATACTGGTCCAATGACTCAGTATTAACTCTGCAATCAACAGGAAGATCCTTCAGCTGAATAGTTGTACTAGATCACTTTCTACAGTTTACCCATCAAACACATTCCAAAAATTCCCTTCCCAATGAAATCCTATGAAGTACATTCACCTGAATGGTTCTCTTCTTGGAATAATGATCACCCTTAGCTCTCTTCAATGAGATTTTTTATTAAGTTTTCCTAGGTATTTTTGGGTTAGTTGTCATTAATTGAGCCACCTGTTGTGATCCCACTTTCTTGGCGAATCATCACCCCAAATGTAGGGAGTTTGCCACCTGCAACATTGGAAGTGTTTGAGGATGCTGCCACTTGTCTATTTTCTCTCCACCTAGTCTCCTCCACCGACTTGAATAGTAAACACTCTTTTAACAACTTTCCCAAGCTGTTGTCTCCACTTTTATTTATTTATAATTAATATATTCAGAATTACATTCACACCCTTGACTCTGCTGAGTTATCATTTACAATTTAGCATAAAATTTAACATATCATATTGGAATAAAATCAAATAAGATAATACTATTTTGCAAAATTGGGGCATGTGACATACACACCCCCTTAGAACATAACATCGTCCTCGATGTTATTTCTTCTTCATCCTCAGAATTCCCCTGGAACAGAATTGGATATGCATCTTGCATTTTACTTTCCAATTCCCAGGTGGCTTCCTTTGGAATAAGGTGCTTCCATTGCACCTTCACTTGTCCAATGGTGCAGTTTCGAAGTGTAATCTCCCTCCTCCTAAGGATACAGTCCGGTTCCACCAGAAAATCTCCTTCTGGTTTCACCTGTACATTATTCCAGTTAACAACATGAGTAGCATCATGAACATATTTATTTAAAACAGAAATGTGAAAAACATTATGTACTCTTAAATTAGGTGGTAATGCTAATTGATAAGCTACTTGTCCAATTCTAGACAGAATTTCAAATGGGCCACAGTAACGAGGTGCCAATTTTGCACAACTCCCCAATCTTAGAGAGCTCTTTTTGGGCCTTACCTTGATAAACACATGTTCACCTACGTGAAACTCCTTTGGAGTTATTTTTAAGTCTACTTGACTTTTCTGCCAATCCTATGCCGCTTTCAAATTTCACTGCACTTGTTTTACAATGTCTTCCATTTCTTTTAACAGTTCCAGACCTAATACCAATCTATATACTGGATTACTCTAGGATATAGGAGTATTACATTTCTGTCCATACAAAATTTCAAAAGCCCTAAATCTAGCTAATGTCTAATAATTATTACTATAAGCAAAATCTACCAGATGTAAATAGTCCTCCCATTTACCAGGCTGGTCTTTCACATACATTCTTAATAGATCTTCTAATACTTGGTTTACCCTTTCAGTTTGTCCATATGTTTGAGGATGGAAAGAAGTACTAAAATTTAATGTGGTGTTTAACCCTTTAAACAAAGACTTCCAAAATTTTCTGGTAAACTTAGGATCTCTATCTGAGATTATGACTTGTGGTACTCCATGTAATCGAAAAATCTCTTTTAGAAAAATATCAGCTATGTTTCCAGCATTATAAGTAGTTTTAACATGTATAAAGTGAGCTACTTTGCTTAACTTATCAACTACTACCATGATAGAATCATTATGATTTTGATTTCTAGGCAGCCCTGTAATAAAATCTAAACTAATTATCTCCCATTTCCAGCTAGGGATGGGTAATGGCTGAAGCAAGCCAACTTGGTGTTTATGTTCAGTTTTTACCTATTGACATTCCAAACATCTAGCAATATATTATGCTACTTCAGTTTTCATATTTGGCTATAAATACTTTTTTTTTAACATAGTTATAGTCTTTTGATAACCTAGATGACCTGAATATGGTGTTTTATGAATTTCATCCACAATTAACAGCTTAACTTTGGGTATGTTAGGTACATACATCCTATCTTTATACAGTAAATTTTTTTTTTCATTTAAACTATAACCTTTAATTAAGTTTTTTGTTGGATTTTATTTAGCTTTAACTTGCAAACTCTAGTAAATTTCATCTTGTTCTATTCCTTATTTAAGCTAGTCATCCAAGTCTGAAACATAGGTGCTTATAGCTGCTGCAAAATTCAGCCTTGCATTCCTACTTAATGGATCGACAACTTTATTTTTTTTTACATTTTATATGTCGAATTTAAAAATCATACTCGCTTAAGAAATCTAACCACCTAGATTATCTGGAATTTAAATTAGGCTGATCTAAAAGATACTTCAACCCTTTATTGTCAGTCATTAAAACAAATTTTTTGCCAATTAGGTGATGTCGCCAGATCTTTAAGGCGTGTATTACAGCTGCTAATTCCAGATCATATGTTGCATAATTCTTTTCATGAACTTTTAACTTTCTAGACTCATAGGCAGTAACATGCCCTTCTTGAGTCAGAACACCACCTAAGCCATCATTACAGGCATCAGTGCACACTACAAATTCTTTATTAGGATCTGCTATTCTTAAAATAGGTACCCTGGTTAATAATTTTTTTAACTTTTTAAAGCTTTTTTCACATTTTTGATTCGAGTCAAACTTCTTTTCCTTCTTCTGTAAGGAAGTTATTGGATTTGCTATCCTTGAAAAACCTTCAATGAACCTCTAGTAGTAACTTGTAATTCCCATGAAAGATCGAACATCTGTCACATCCTTAAGAACCGCCTAATCTTCAATTTCCCTTATCTTTTCAGGATCTATGGAAATTCCTTGCTTGGTCACTATGTGACCTAAATACTAAATCTTATCCTTGAAGAAATCACACTTACTAAACTTTGCAAAGAGTTGATGTTTTCGTAACTCTTGCAAAACAATTTTTAAATGATCTTTATGTTCTTCTTTAGTTTTTGAATAGATTAGAATGTCATCAATAAACATGACCACAAACTTATCTAAATGCTTATGCATCACGTTGTTCATTAAACACATGAAATCAGCTGGGGCATTAGTAAGCCCGAATGGCATTACGACAAATTCGTAATGACCATATCTAGTTCTAAAAGTTGTCTTAAAGATGTCTTCATCTTTAATCCTCACTTGATGATATCCAGAACTTAAATCTATTTTTGAAAGCACCGTGGATCCACATAGTTGATCAAACAGATCATCTATGCGGGGTAACATATATCGATTTTTGATGGTCATTTTGTTTAACTGATGGTAATCTATACAAAGTCGCATAGTTCCATCTTTCTTCTTGACAAAGATGACAGGTGCCCCGCAGGGAGACACACTTGGTCGAATATACTTTTTATCAATTAATTCTTTTAATTGAGATTTTAATTCATTAAGTTCAAGCATGTTCATTCGATAATGGGCGTTTGAGCTAGATACTGCACCTGGTAACAGCTTAATGGTGAAATCCAATTCCCTTTTCGGAGGTAATCCTTGAATTTCTTCTGGGAATACATCAACATATTCTTTTAATACTGGTATTTCTTCCACTTTTAACTTATCTATTTTAATTATACCTTCCTCATCAATAATTGTTACTACATAAGCTTTGCATCCCTTTCTAACAGCTCTCTTAAGCTGTAGGGCATAAATCTACCTTATGATGGTTTTTCTTGGTATTCCTTTAACACTTACTGGTTTTTCATCACTGTTTAAGCATGTGAAAGTCTTATCATAACAGTTTAGAATTACTCTATGTTGTTCTAACCAGTCCATACCAATCAGCAAATCATAAGAACCATGAGGAAAAACATTAAGTTTAACAACAGTTTTAAATTCATCCATAACTATCGCACATTCTTTGACAAAACAAGTTACTTTTCTTTTAGCACCAGTGGCTAACTGAACTAACCATGAATTCTCAAATTTTTCAACAGATAATTTACATTTTTCTACTATTTGAGGTGCAATATCACTGAGACTAGCTCCCGGATCAATCAAAATAGTTACATGGGGTCTGATTTATCATACCTTCTACTTCCACCATGGAAGTCTGATATTCAACTTATCGGTTCTCTAAGGCTGCGTTGATTCTAGGCATACTCCTTGCTAGTTCCCCAATGGTCATCTCCTCTTGTATGGTATGAATATTGCTAACAGTCTTCTTCCAATTTGGATAGACTGAAGCATAGTGTGGGTCATTACACTCCCAGCACTTGATAGGCTCTTTGCACTCAAAGTTCTTGGTAAAGTTTCCATGATTATTTGCAAATTCCTTACCTTTAGAATTATTCTGATTGCTGGGTGTATTGCTCTTGTTTCCTTGGAAATTCTTGTTATTAGAATAATTTTTGTCCTTATT
Organism: Pseudotsuga menziesii; assembly: GCA_001517045.1. Taxonomy (NCBI): domain Eukaryota; kingdom Viridiplantae; phylum Streptophyta; class Pinopsida; order Pinales; family Pinaceae; genus Pseudotsuga; species Pseudotsuga menziesii. The sequence goes on from LPNX010752979.1 coordinate 80,294, forward strand.
GTTTTTGAAATTTATGTTAAGCACAAAATCCTTATTCTTTTGTTCAAATTGATTATTATTTTTATTAGCTTTCCAATTGGCCAAGCTTTCTTTCTTTTGATTCTGCTCAAAACAGAAGTTAGCTTTTCTCATAGCTTCCTCCAAGGTCTTTGGGTTATCATATTCAATTCTATTTTTAATATGATAAGGTATACAGCTAAGGAATCGTTGTACCTTTGGTTTCTCATCTACAAGGTATGGTACATACCTCAGTAGACTTAAGAACTTGCTATTCAGGTCCTTCATTGTCATTGATCCTAAATTCAGCTCATAAAGCTCTGTGGTTCTCTCCTCATAATACTGCTCAGACATGAATTTATTTTTGAAATACCTTTTAAAGGTACTCGAGTTTACATTTTTCTCTTTTATTCCCTTAACTCTTTTCAAGTCCTACCACCAAATGTCAGCCTTTCCTGAGAGGATATATATAGCCATTCTAGGCTTTAACTGGTTCGAATAGTTATATATTTGGAAGTACTTCTTCATCCCAGATAACCAGGATTCAGTTTCCTCCCCCTTCTCAATCACTCCATTAAAGGTTGGTGGTTTTATTTTTTTGAATTCTCCAGAAATCTCCTCATAAGGTTTGTATTTCCTCTTTTTAGTATACTGATTATCATCACTACTGTCACTGTTAGTATGATTGTTTTCTTTTTCACCAAACACTTTAGAAGATGAACTACTTTTAGTTTTAGTATGTTTCATCTTTTTAGATTTACGTTGATGACTGGTATCTTCTGATTCAGTTCTTCTACCCCTACCTTTAGTTTGAAACTTCTCAGTTAGGATCTGATTAAGCTCTTCTTGAGCCCTCAGAATCCTTTCATTTTCTCGCTTTACAGACTCCATTTAAGTTTTTAGGTCCTTTACAGTTTGTAACAATTCTGAGGAATTGGTAGCTAAATCCTCTACTATAGGATCTCTTGGTAGATTTCCTATTTCAGTAACTGCAGACTCCTCCTCTGCATACTCTTCCAGCCTTTCCATACCTGCCTGTTAAACTTCAAAAAAAAATTCTCTGTTGAATAACATTTAAAATAAAGTACGTCAGCATAATAATTTAATTTACTGTTTCATGAAAGCTAGTTGGGCTTCATCAAGGCCTATTGTTTGAACCTTGTGCTCTGATACCACATGTTAAAACCCAAAATTTTTGCAAAAATTTAAAATTTTGAAATAACATGAAAAGCTGAGACTGCAGTTCATTAACAGTTAATAGTTAGCAAAAGGAGAAACAGTTAATAGATTAAATTTTCATAAACTCGATTATGTTAACTCAGTAGTTTTCTTATTCACACAATCTTAAGTTTATCTTGCGCATTAATTCTATATTTGGTTTACTGATGAGTTCTATTTATGATAGTAGGTGGAATCTGACTTTGAATTTTGAGGCTTACTTAGCATTTATGCTAACGCAAATGGATTATTTGTTCTTACAGGTTTACAGGTATAAATGACCGAGTATCGTTTTTAAATTCATAAAGCATCCTGCAATATTTCTATTTACAATTAATAAGATTAGGTTATAAACTGCTGTAATCCAACCTACTTCTGTAAGGTAACACAATTTGTTTTCTTCTATTGCTATTATAAACAAAGTTCAGATGATTGTATTTCTTCCTGTAGAATATGTAGCGACATTGTTACTTTCTTTGGTACCAAACAGTTTATTTTATCAACTTGATATTCTTTATTTTCAAAAAGCATACCCTAGCAATTCTATATTACATTTCTTCTATTAGGTTTTATCTAAGATCAACTTCTAGAGTTGATTTTTTTCTTATCGAGCCAATGTTTTCATTTTATGTTAACCTTAGTAATTTGGTAAGATTGTAAAACTATACTCCAAGTAATAAGAAACTGCCACAACATCTAAGATGAGATCTCATGGATCTATATTAAGTAAAAGAGTTCATAGGAAAATGTTTTTATACTTTACTTTGCCATTACATAGTTTTCTATCAAAACTTTGTTAGTTTCTGAGATTTTAAATGTGCATAAACTATTTGTTTATCGACACGAAAGATTTTATTAGTGTTATATTTGCATAATACTTACAATCCTAACCCAAACGACACTACACAAATTTCACAAGTTGAAAGATGTGTAATTATTTACATCACCATGAAAAGAACTGGAACTATAAGATAGTTATTCTCACACTATTAACTTGACTGTTTATAAGTCAATGACTTTATATTTTATCCTAAATACTATAGGTAATAACTCAGTTATTACATCCTATTTCACAATGATGAAATTACTATAAGCTTGAATGGTTTGTAATTATTCAAAAAGAGTTAATACTCCTTTTTATACTATGCATATACTAATGATAACATTAATATAATTTTGTAATGTCTTCCCACGATACTCATTAGTATAACTCGGTATGTAAAAGAGATATAATCCTCACTAGTTTTTACTAGCGATATTTCATAATGTTTCTTATTGGTAAATTTTATAATGTATTGCTTTGGGTTACGAGGATAAAGGATTATGTTATGTGGTGAGTCAATGTTATAATAATGTTGCACTCCACACCAGCAATGAGCTAAATGTTAATGTTAAACAAAATATCATAAGGTTGTAAACCCACTCCAATAACGAGCTATGCATCTAGCGATGAAACGATTAATGTATGATTGGAATCCATGCAAAGTATGATGTGGCTTTTATTAGATCATTGGTGATTAAATTGATTATTATGAAAATGCAAGTGACTATGGAAATTTGCCCCATTGCATGATTAAAAAAATTTGCGACCACGTGGATGGTTCTTGGCCATGCACCGGTTTCTTATAAAGTCGTCAACGCTAATCCTTGGCTTATTTGCTTTCCAATAATTGCGTTGGCCCAGTGGGATACTCTACAAGTTCCCATGGTGGCCATGAGTTGCAGAGACTCCCTCGCTAGTGTTTGTCGTGTCCTTCTCCCTTGAGTTGGTTTCTATTGTTCACCTTCACTGCAATGTCTTTCATTTGGTCACAGTTCACTGCTTCTCGTTGCACATGGCTTACAACCCACTTCAAAATCCTTTTTACTGCTCCTTCTGTCGTGGTCTGTCCTTGGTGAAAGATTTGGGCTTATTGTACGTAATGGTGTAGCTCTTCGTCTTAGGGTTCTCGAGTTTAGTTTACCTATTTGCTTGTAGTGACAGTCTGAGTCCATGCTTGCAGACTCCTTGTGGCCATTACTCAAGCTTACCCACCTCTGTTGTTAGTGGTGAAATACCAAATTTTGTCATCTCCATCCTCGGCGAGCATGAGGGTTCGACTCTTCTTGTTGCTGGTTCTGGTGTTATTGTTCGTCTGATTCTCTATCGTTTTCATTTCTAGCTTGGGTAATTTATCATTTAACTGCCATCACTATTACGTTTTCAAACTGCACAAGGGTTTTAAATTTTATTAAACTGTGTTCCTTTTATAATGCAGGTTAACCTGTCTTCAAGGTTGATGGTCATTGCACTGTATAGATGGCTCCGTGAAGTGTTCGCTGTAAGCTCTAGTTTCAAATAGGGTTTCCTCTGCTTGTACAAACTCTTGCAGTTAGAGATGGTTTCGAGCGTGTTGCACCCAGTATTGGGTTGTTGTCCTTCGTTTTTATGGTTTTTGTTTTGGTTTATTACCCTTGCTTTTCGCGAGGTGACTAGAGTTTTAAGTTGTGACTTGTAAAGCTCCTCTCGTAGTTGTAATGAACTTACAGTTTTGTAATATGATGTATATGCTTGTTCAAACTCCATATCTTAATATGGGTGCTTGCTCCTCACTGAGGTTTTGTACTCTGTTAAATTTTTCAGCTTACATTCAGTCTTCGGACTTGTTGATATAATGTAAATATTTTTAATACTGTCTCTCTGTAAGTTAAATTTGTTCTCCTTTATGTTTTCGTATTTTATCTCTGTGTAATGAATTTAATTTTTTATTTTAATGGTTATATAAAAAGAACTAAGCTTATTGTTTATCCTAGGTTAACTGTAATGGATTTGCATATAAAAGAATACTAGTAGTTTTCTGCTCATAAATATGAGCTAGGGTTTTTACCCTATTTAACCTTTAAGATGATAATTTCTGTATTTATATTTAATTATTTTTTATTACTGTCAAAAGAATTTAGTATTATTTTAATGGCTCAAGGAATTCCAGGTTAGGCTTTATGGAAATAATCTTTGTTCTTTCCTTAAAGATTTCTCAAGTTTGTAAAAAGAATTTCCTTTTGATTTATAAACGATAATATTTATGTTAATAATATTATTTGTATACAATACAATACTTAAGATTTTATTTGTGCATACACTTATTTAAATAAGACTGTGACTATTCTATAACAGTTTAATTGCTTATGCTTGTACATAAAATCCAACCACTAAATTATGAATTGGTTGTTTTTATTAAAACAAGGGTATTATTAAACTAGGGTTCGACCCTACAGTTCTCTTTTGCAGAAAGATAAACCTGTTAGTATTTACAGTATAGTTCTTATATAGATGTGCAATGTTAATTTATTAAGTTCTTATTGTTTTTTCTGAATTGTTATCTAGGGTTTTAGTAGGATTACTCGTAAACATTACTTTAGTAATGAGCCTATTTTCTTTATAAAAAAAGAATGATTCTTTTCCAAAAACCCTTTCGGTTTATAGTAACTAATTATCTTAGTTAGTTAACAATATAATTAATTAAACTAAGTATTTATATTTCCTATCTTAATATAACAATTATTTTTCATATCACTATCCTAAGTTAGTAGTATCTGTTAGTTTTTAAACTATTATTAATTCTAGTAAATTAGATATTGTATCTGATACCTTTGTTTGAACTAAAAGTAAACAAGTAGTTTAGCTTTATTTCTTCTACTGCATAATAATAGTTAATAAGTATGATACAAGGAAAATATACATGTGACATAGCACAGATTGACATCCTCCAAAATTTAAATTCGATAAAAGAATAAGATAGTGTGTATAGCATAATCTATTTCCTATTAGAGTAGTTATAAAGAAGATCCCTCTACATGTGCTGAGTTATTTCTATTTCTTTTTCTAATGTACTTACTTACATAATCTGGTTAACAAGAACATATAAGAGAAGGTTATTGTTCTTTGCTGATATTAGTCTTCATACGGAAATAAGTTATGCTGATATAATGAAATGCATAATATATCTACTCATTTCATATTCCTATCATATCTTCATCTATTTTAAACACACTACTTGTGCTAGAGTATGGTCTTGTTTATTTTAGACGGGGAAAAACACAGGTAGGATTATTTCATCCAATTATAGATTCAATATTCAAATAACTAAAAGATTACAAGCTCTAACAATTCACTACAAATTATGTAAATAATTTATTATTCATTCATTCTGAGATATAAACTTTTAACACAGCAAATAAAATACTGTAGAACCTATTTTAAAGCTGGACGACAATAGTGTTGGGAGGTCGTTCCTCCCTATCAACTCCTGGAGAGTGCTCAAACGACATCTTCTCAGGACCCCCGAGCCTGTTCCTGGTCTCCTTGGCTGAGCATTGGTGGAGCAAGAAACAAAATTGTAACACCCCTCTTTGTCTCTAAATATTTTGTAACTTTTGAATGTATTTGTTCTCTGGTGAGGAGCTCAAGGCCAAGGCCCCACCAGTAGAACACTGTATGTTAGGCGATGTGAGTTCCTAAGCTATGGACCTAGGAGACACAAGACCAGGACACAAATCCACTAGGAAAGGTAAAACAACAAAAATAACAACAATAAAAGGGGCTAATTCGAGGAGAAGAGAATCCGAGGGAGCTCATGATCAAACAATTTTTTTAGGTCATAATCTCCTTAAACCAACAAGATCCTAAAGCACTCTAGTGCTTACCTCCACCTCACCTTAACCAAAGATATTGGAAGGAAAAGGTATGCATATTATATATAAAGATATCTTGTATATCAGCAAACCACCTATAGTAAAGGAAAATCCAAGTATGATATATAATACATGTATATTATATATAGGGGGGTATTATATATAATTTTAGACCACCTTGGCGAAAGGATTGAATGTATAAAATATTATATGCAATGATGAACAAGTATTTCACACATATGTGCAAAATGTATAAAGGTATATATATATATATATATAATACTACAACACTTATAGGAAAGGAATTGCTGCTGTAAAAATATCTATATATAGAACGCTATAAATGATGGGGCGAGCATTTGGTTATATATATATGGGTGAGTAAGACAGATTAAGAATTTTGAGGTTATCGGCGGGAGTTTGAAATATTATTCCCTTCATGCCTTAATCTCGGCATGACTTAAAGGGAGGTTCGGCTTAAAAAAGGGAAGTGATGACCACCAGCCGTGACAGTCTGGACCATTTAACACCTAAACAGTCGCCAGAATCATGGGATTTTTGGTGAGCATAAATTTCTTCCTGGCAGCTGCAACAGCAACGCTAACAATTTATTAAGCCATTTATTTTATTGACAGCTGCAACGGCAACACTACGAATTTATTATTTAAGAGACTCTCTTCATTTTGGGAGGGGGAAAGAACGAACTTGGGGAAAACAAGAGGGCACGCTGAGCCAAAAAAGGAGATCGCCAGCTATGTTTCTGATCGCTGCTAGAGAATTCGTTTTCAGGAGGAGTAGCGTGCTTCTCTAAGGGGTTCAGAGAATGACCAGATCCCGACTCAAATGAAGGAAACGCGACTTAGTGCCTGAGGTATGCTATCATCCTTTAGAAATTAAAAGGAAAAGGAAATCTCACTCTTAGGTAGCGATAGGCTGCGTTTCATTCTTTACATTGCAGCCTGGGATTTTTCTTTTACCTATTCTCTACTCTAAAATATACATCGCAGCCTGGCAATGTGTTGTCAAATAAGATATGCTGCACCTTCTTCCTTTGACTGCGATTTGGTGAAATGCGCTGATATCATACACCTAGTATAAATCCTAGGATGGGGTTATAACCACCTTATGATTGACAGCGATTTCCGATCACTGAATTATCATGATATGGAATTAGGGCATTAACGTCTGAAGAATATTTTCGATCTGAACAGGAGTTTGACCTTAAAATTATGACTAGTTGCATTGCGGCTTATCAGACTATTATTTTTGGGTTTTTAATATATATATATACATTCTTATTACCTGAGAGGGAAAACATGTCTTGAAGGCATTGCCCAAAATAAAAATGAGTCCCTACTCAAGGCATCACTGATTAGCCCAAGATTTGGTCTCACCCCCACCTAGGTAAAGGTTACGTAATATGAGGTTATTTTGGCGGCCTAATTTGTTTTTATGCATGTGCATACCAGCGCTCTGCTAAATCGAGGTTGTTGGATGTGGGTGGATCTAAAAATTTTATGTCACCTGAAACCTAACCCGATATACCAAAGATTCAGATCGTAGGAGTTTGCTTGAACAACTATTTTTATATATTTATCCTTATGGAGGATCTATAGGGATCGTATCCTTGCCTGGGTATGAAATTTTAACCCTACCCACGATATGAATTTGGTAGTTCTGAATGCTTTGAGTTCAGCAAGTTACAGCACCTTTCAGGTCATGTGGAATAAGGAAGTTTAAACTCGCTCAGGTAGATCGATAAACCTCCATATGGCTGTAAATTTCTCTTTACTGAACTCTCCCAATTATATTTTTGAGCTAAGTCTTCATTTTCTTTTAACCTTGTGTACATAGTTCTACTGATCGGTGGAACATGCATAAACCTGCAGTTACAGTATTATAACTGACTATGTGGTAGTAGCCAGGACTCATGTGAAATCGATTGCTTCTTATTGTTTAGTTTGTTTTAAGTGCACTAGTGTAGACCCAACGCCTCATAGTTGGGTATGTCTAAAGAGAACCAGCGATTGTTCGGAACAGTGTTTGGTTCTAGCCTATGTAAGAAAATTATAATTTCTCTTTAGAGTCCAATGCTGAGAGGACAGGAATACTCTGTGAGAAAGCACTTGAAGTGTAAACAGGAAGTTTGTATGGCAGCTAAATTGTTGCTGATTGAGACCAACTTTTGAAAATAAGAATCTGTTTTGGTGGACGTAACCCCGAGTTTGGGGTGAACCACATATATGGGTGCATTTATCATGTGTTTCCTATGCTTGCTATTTTTTATTGTTCTCGTCTGATATTTTACATTGGTGTGGATTTGTACAAGTTTTCCATTAATGATAGTCATATGTTTTCAGTGATGATGACAAAGGAATGAATGATTATGTATAAGCCGCCGTTCTTTTTTTAATTTCCTTGCAAATTCTTGAATCGTACATGTTAATGTGTAAATTTAAGTCTTGATATTTATGCACTATCATGCAACGCTCTGAGTTTAATACTTTGGTTGCTGAGAAGGAATGTTGTACTCCTGCCTCTCTACTTCCTCCCTTCCCAAGAATTAAGTAAGACTAAAATGTACATACTTGTAAATAACTCCTCATGAGCCTTAAAATGTTGGTAGAAAATCTAGAGCTCTTGCTCAAGACTTAAGGAGAATTACAGCTACACAAGGAAAACAAATAAAAAGCAAAATTATTTTTAGTGTCCTTATTAATACTGGTTGTAAGTTATGATACAGCTCAAGAATTCTTTATATATATAACTCATGGGGAAAAATTGAATGCTGAAGGTTAGACAGTCCAATGGCTAGGGAACAAGGTCGGACTTATTGCTCAAAGGGCTTTTCCCATGGCGGGTTTCTTATGCCTTTGATGGGTTGTACCTTTGGTTATCTTGGTTCTCCGTATGTATTTTTGTGTATGATAATGACGGGGTAAGTTACTTAAGTGATTCCATATGATTGTTTTAAAATACAAAGGAGTGGTTATATAAAGGTTATCATGTAGATACTAACTAATGATAAGTGAAGTTATTGATTGAGGATTGGAATGTTTTGATTGTAATACATTAACTTATGCTAAACTATGACTTATGTTGAACTAAAGATAGCAGGCTCCCTTGAAATGTCCAACACCCTTTAATGATGGTTTTACAATGGGTTGAGTATAAGTAGTTTTAAAAGGGAAGTTATTGACTTTGTTCTTGGGTATGTTACTCTTTAGAAAATAACATCTTTGCTTAAAGGGATGGTAGTTTATGGAGAATGATTAACGATTGAAAGAGATTGTAATCACTTAAGAGACTCATACGTTATTGAAAGAAGCCGCTGGTAATGGTATAATGAAAGGTAGTTGAACAAATTGGGTATGTTCAAAATAATGGTTTGAAGCTGCAATATAAGTGATTTTCTATTGGATAGAAATTGTGTTTAGAAAATGTCAGAATGCATGGTAGGTATGATGTCTAGATCACAAAGTTGGGTCATTGACTTGATGATTAGCATTGGTAGTTCCCATATGAAGGTCATAATCTAGAGAAATGATAGGAAGATGATAACGCATAAAGGATGTGCCTTAGATGATGGCTATAGAAAATAAGTTAACGAGCTGATAATTATACCTAGGTAAAGATATGAACTCTGGAGGAACGTTGGTATTACATTTCCTTTGGTAAAGACAAATAAGAAAAGAAAATCAAAGAGTATGGTAGTTCTTTTAAGACATGGGGTCCGATATACTAGTAAATTTTAGATGTAACTTGCATGTCTGTTTTCTACTAAGGTGGATGGATGTGGATTGTTGAATAATTGATTTTCTTGTGTATGGTTTAGACTTTATCAAATTTTTTTTTCTGGCATATTTTTGCTAAAAGGCCACGCAAATATTTGACGCTAACATGATCAACTCTGTTGTAGTAACAACCCAGAAAGATTCTTACCCCTTGTTTGCACATAATGGCAGTTAAGGGTCAAGGGGTACGCTACATATGGTATCAGAGCCAAGTTGAAACACTTGGGACTAATTGGGCTCAAAACGCTCCTACATGTTTTACTTTAGAACTACATGTTTACTGACCTTGGAGTTGTGCAGGGGAGGCCGAAACATTAGCTCAAAATCACAATGAAGATGACCCTATACCTTGACAGTACCATGTGAGACCTGAGCATGTAAGTACACAGGTATCCGGTTATTCGCTTGCTCACTTACGAATATGTTTACAAATAGCTAAGATGATTGCTTTGTCTCTATTTTGAGTTGCGCCAATAAAATTTACTGAGGTATAGAGGTCTTCTTGGTCAAGCTCATAGTCAATGAAAGTACCATAGGATTTTCTATTAAAATAGTAAAATGGGGATTGGGGATTCATAGTTTTGCATATGTGTATGTACTGTGATTTTGCTTCAGTTCATAAATATGGATCTGGTTATGATTATATTCTGATATTTTTGCTTGAGTTTTTCTTATGCACCTAGAATTTTAATATACATCCGGGCATGAGTATGTTTCTGTGGTTCTTGTGTGTTTTTCCATATGCGTTCAAGACCTCATTATGCAACCGGTGAAGAGATTATTAGATATGCATCCAAGTATGAGTACGCTTCGGTGATTATATTATTGCATGAATTCCAGCATGCATTAGAGTATAGATTGGTTGTGAGACTTAGATTTCCATGGTTGTATGAAATTGCAAAGATAGACCTGATCATAGGAAATTAATCCTTTTAGACCTGATGCTTGTACATAGTTGCATGAATAGATCCAAGGGATTGTATGTGTTCCAAGTATAGATCTCATATACGGGAATTCCAATCTCGTGGTGGTATGAGTTTGCAAGGATAGATCTATTTATATATTTATTTTTTGTCAAGATCTAATGATAGCATGTATGGGCATGGACCGGGACCTTGTTTTGTATTTTGATTAGATAAGGTTAATGGAAGAGTCATGAATGGAATGCCTCATATTTCCTTAGTTGGAATTACTGCTGATATGTGTAATCCATTAACCTTGTGGTTGAGTATTGAGATCGAAATCCTTGATTGGCTTCCAAATTTAATCAAGTATCAATTATGAATCTGTTTGCTGAGATTGTATTTATTGGAATCTGATTCTTGGTAAGTTTCTTTCTGATACTTAATCTCCTCCCTTGCGACTTGAATACCAAAGATCTAATTAAATGCTTAAAGAATGTCGACACATTTCTCGACAACGGCAGAAAAATGAAGGTTTGAAAGTTGTTAGTGGTTTTGATTTGTGGTTATAAATTCATTAATAGAGGTTTTGAAGTTTTGTATGTTAAAACCTATTGCTTGTTCAGTAAAGTCACAAATGGAAAAAAACACAAGACAAGCTATATCTCCTTATGAATCATGACATTGCTAGATTGAGCATTGAAAATCCTTAAATAGAATGGCGAATGTACTTCTTTATCCATGTTGACCTCTCTAGGGATGTTTTGGATATTAGTGAATGATGTTGTGCATACAAAAATGTTTATGTGTAGTTACAAGTATCAGCTTCATAATTAAGAAAATGAATTCTTAGTGTCATGCTCTTATTAGTGAACATTCTGGAACTGGTTCCTTGTTGCTTGGATTGAGTCTTGATCTTGGACTATCTTATGTTTTGATTTGCCCATGGATGGTATTGTTTTCTTTATTTTGAGTATTGATGTGCTAATAGACCATTTTATTGCTATCATATGTCTATTCTTAGATTCTAGCAAGAACCCTAGAATTGAATTCTAGCGCTAGATTAAATGATCTTGTTGGTAGTCTTGTGAATGAAACCATTAAGAATTTGGGAACATTGTTGTTTCTTGGGTGATGTTAAGATCGGCATATTAAGAACTGATATGGATTTGTTATTGATAAATAAGTTGATGAATGATGTATAATGTGATATGCTAACATGGCAGGTTAGGCCAGGAACATTAACGGTTGGAGCCAACCGTTAGGAAATATTTGTTGCCATAGATAAGGAGGTTAAGTATGGGTATTGTTTTACTTAATATAATTTGATGGACCTCGATTTTTTTTATAAACAAGGGCTAACTGTTGATGATGTTGTTGCATGCTAACATTGCAGGCTTCACCAAGATTATGACCATTGCTACATCGAAGTACATTACGGTATATAAATATGCCTGTGTATGTAAGTTACGCTCATTTACTCAGAAAAGGAGTAAGGATTAATTCTCTTGTTTTGTTTACAAAGATGTGTAACTCGTGAATGACGATTAAAAAATTAAAAATAAAAATAAAAATTGATGCAAATTATGAAAATTGAGTATTGCAATTTTGGGTTATCAATGAATGCCTTGACTGATTATGGAATTTGATTCATGAAACGAGACAATGAAAATAAAGTCATGAAAGCACCATGGAGTGTGCATTACAATAATCAAGGTTAAAATTCATACAAATACAAACAAGGAAAAATTTTGGATGCCGCATGAGCACCGTGGTGTTAGGCAAGTGATTGTCGCATGAGCACACTGGTGTTAGGCATATATGCCGCAGGAGCACAATGGTGTTAGGAAAGTGATTGCCGCGTGAGCACATTGGTGTTAGGCATATGGTGTGGCAAAAGACCTAGGCAAAAAATTGGACATCTAGAAAGACAGGACGCTGTTTGATGTCACTGAGGAGAGTAACCTCAAAATTATTGTAAGTCCACACCAGAAAAGGAAAAGGAAACTCCAAGGGAGTTTGGAAAAACATAACGAGCATAAAAGCATGTTAAATGAACTTTCCAAAAGACTGTTACCTTGCTTAAGGTGAAAAATGGTTCCTCAGGTAGAGGACGACCTAATTGACCAAATGTTTGAGATAAAACCAACGGAAAGGGGTAGTAATCATGTTTTATTTGTGTTATGAAACTGATTGAATATTATGGCATAAAGGAACACCAGAAAATTGCATATTATTACCATGCAAAAGAATCTCCGGCTTATGTTTAATTGGATTACAAATTTTGAACATTAATTGCTGAGAATTTTTTTTGCTAGACCCGAACCTTGTGCAGGTAATTGCAGGTCTTGAATGATGGGGGACTTGAGAAGTACCAAGGGATCTTCAGGGTTCAGAAAGAAAATATGACAAAGAAAAGAAAACGCTGTGACACCGAGGACGGTGTTATCCTAAGGGGGGGAGGATGTAACACTCCTCTTTGTCTCTAAATATTTTGTAACTTTTGAACGTATTTGTTCTCTGGCGAGGAGCTCAAGGCCAAGGCCCCACCAGTAGAACACTGTATGTTAGGCGATGTGAGTTCCTAAGCTATGGACCTGGGAGACACAAGACCAGGACACGAATCCACTAGGAAAGGCAAAAAAACAAAAATAACAACAATAAAAGGGGCTAATTCGAGGAGAAGAGAATCCGAGGGAGCTCATGATCAAACAATTTTTTTAGGTCATAATATCCTTAAACCAACAAGATCCTAAAGCACTCTAGTGCTTACCTCCACCTCACCTTAACCAAGGATATTGGAAGGAAAAGGTATGCATATTATATATAAAGATATCTTGTATATCAGCAAACCACCTATAGTAAAGGAAAATGCAAGTATGATATATAATACATGTATATTATATATAGGGGGGTATTATATATAATTTTAGACCACCTTGGTGAAATGATTGAATGTATAAAATATTATATGCAATGATGAACAAGTATTTCACACATATGTGCAAAATGTATAAAGGTATATATATATATATATATAATACTACAACACTTATAGGAAAGGAATTGCTGCTGTAAAAATATCTATATATAGAACGCTATAAATGATGGGGCGAGCATTTGGTTATATATATATATGGGTGAGTAAGATAGATTAAGAATTTTGAGGTTATTGCCGGGAGTTTGAAATAATATTCCCTTCATGCCTTAATCTCGGCATGACTTAAAGGGAGGTTCGGCTTAAAAAAGGGAAGTGATGACCACCACCCGTGACAGTCTGGACCATTTAACACCTAAACAGTCGCCAGAATCATGGGATTTTTGGTGAGCATAAATTTCTGCCTGGCAGCTGCAACGGCAACGCTAACAATTTATTAAGCCATTTATTTTATTGACAGCTGCAACGGCAACACTATGAATTTATTATTTAAGAGACTCTCTTCATTTTGGGAGGGGGAAAGAACGAACTTGGGAAAAACAAGAGGGTACGCTGAGCCAAAAAAGGAGATCGCCAGCTATGCTTCTGATCGCTGCTAGAGAATTGGTTTTCAGGAGGAGTAGCATGCTGCTCTAAGGGGTTCAGAGAACGACCAGATCCCGACTCAAATGAAGGAAACGCGACTTAGTGCCTGAGATATGATATCATCCTTTCGAAATTAAAGGGAAAAGGAAATCTCACTCTTAGGTAGCGATAGGCTGCGTTTCATTCTTTACATTGCAGCCTGGGATTTTTCTTTTACCTATTCTCTACTCTAAAATATACATCGCAGCCTGGCAATGTGTTGTCAAATAAGATATGCTGCACCTTCTTCCTTTGACTGCGATTTGGTGAAATGCGCTGATATCATACACCTAGTATAAATCCTAGGATGGGGTTATAACCACCTTATGATTGACAGCGATTTCCGATCACTGAATTATCATGATATGGAATTAGGGCATTAAGGTCTGAAGAATATTTTCGATCTGAACAGGAGTTTGACCTTAAAATTATGACTAGTTGCATTGTGGCTTATCAGACTATTATTTTTGGGAAAACATGTCTTGAAGGCATTGCCCAAAATAAAAATGAGTCCCTACTCAAGGCGTCACTGATTAGCCCGAGATTTGGTCACACCCCCACCTAGGTAAGGGTTACGTAATATGAGGTTATTTTGGCGGCCTAATTTGTTTTTATGCATGTGCATACCAGCGCTCTGCTAAATCGAGGCTGTTGGATGTGGGTGGATCTAAAAATTTTATGTCACCTGAAACCTTACCCGATATACCAAAGATTCAGATCGTAGGATTTTGCTTGAACAACTATTTGTATATATTTAGCCTTATGGAGGATCTATAGGGATCGTATCCTCTCCTGGGTATGAAATTTTAACCCTACCCACGATATGAATTTGGTAGTTATGAATGCTTTGAGTTCAGCAAGTTACAGCACCTTTCAGGTCATGTGGAATAAGGAAGTTTAAACTCGCTCAGGTAGATCGATAAACCTGCATATGGCTTTAAAATTCTCTTTACTGAACTCTCCCAATTATATTTCTGAGCTAAGTCTTTATTTTCTTTTAACCTTGTGTACATAGTTCTACTGATCGGTGGAACATGCATAAACCTGCAGTTACAGTATTATAACTGACTATGTGGCAGCATCCAGGACTCATGTGAAATCGATTGCTTCTTATTGTTTAGTTTGTTTTAAGTGCACTAGTGTAGACCCAACGCCTCATAGTTGGGTATGTCTAAAGAGCACCAGCGATTGTTCGGAACAGTGTTCGGTTCCAGCCTGTTGGGCACCCAATATGCAAGTATATTATTACCAACATACAGAGTGTACAAAATTTATTGTCAACCCGAGAAAGTCTTTTATTTCAAAGCTATCGTG
>LPNX010753011.1:0-16295 GCA_001517045.1 Pseudotsuga menziesii
TTCATATGTGCTGGTTTGAGGATTTTTCCACGGAATCCTAGGAAGTAAGGGTTGGGGATCGAGGCTCTTTTTTTCTTCCCCTAGTATGTTCAAGGACTCAAAACCCATCCAAAGTGCCCAAAATATCGTAATGGAAGATGAATTCAAATCAAATGCCAAAGACACCCTAAAGAGGGATTGTGTCACAGTTTATAGGTTTCGTTCATAATTACTAATATAAAAAAGGTTCAATTAGAGAGGAAATCTAGTGTTTCCCTACTTAACACGTTTATCCCTCAACAACCATTTCCATTGCATAGAACCTACTCATTGCACGTATATCAACTCCGAAGTCCAAAAACCAGCTATAAAGGGAGGGATCCTCAAAATTTCAAAAACATCATAATGCACTTTTTTTCATTCACCGATGATTGTCAAGTATCAATGACCCATCCATGTTGCTTAGACATTATAATGGCATCCATATCCAACTCAAGTGTCAAAAACCCCTATAGAGGTGTGACTCCATGCCATTTTACATAGCCCTTGATTATGAGAAGACTTGTGTAGTGCGTAAAGGAACTTGTGTACCTTTCTTATGTTATTTAGAGACTAAGAACCATTCTTGGTCTTCAAAACCTAGATTCATTTTTCCCATATCCATTGAATAGACTAAAGATATCTTAGTGTGGAGGTTAGAGCTATGTTTAGCTATGTAAACAAGCTTAATTGTATTTTAAATTTTTGGCATTTGATTTTATATTTTCCATTACACATTCACATGGAAAAGCCAAGCTTAAAAATTACATATTACTTCAGAACCCATATTGCAACTGAATATGAAGCAAACCCTACCACACGGCCTGTCTCTATCAGAAACCTCTCACAGCGGGATTTCCCCTGAGCTGTCTTCTACCAGAACCAATTTCATTATTTGGCATTTCATCGGCACTTCTATCCTCTGTTCCAAGATCAATATTTAAAGCAAGCGAAAATGATGATGGGCGGTGGTGGAGAAGTATAACGCATGGGATTGGGGGTGATGGCCGCCCTGCCTCTGTAGTTAACTCCCACTGTTGCAATTTCCTCGGAGACCACCTTGGAGGATCCATTAACAGTAGCCTTCTTACAAACAATGGCGGTGGTGGTTTTAATAACAACCTCAAGAAGGATGGTAGGATTCCTCAATGGGGATTCAATGAGACCAAAGAATTCATTGCAATCAGGGCTGAGCTTGAGAAGGATTTCACTCAGACAAAGAGGAACAAGACTCTGTGGGAGCTCATTTCTTCGAGGATGAAGGAGAAGGGTTTCAGGAGGAGCTCTGAGCAGTGCAAATGCAAGTGGAAGAACTTGGTAAATCGATACAAGGTATGTTTTGGTTTCTGTTAATTCGTCTATGTGTCTGTATGTATGTAGATTTATTCATTTTGTTTTGCTTGAAATTCATTTCAAGGCGCTGGGAATTGACATGCTTCCATTCGGGTATAGTGTGAAATTTATGGCAGTTTGTATTAGATAGATGTAGGGCTCTTTATGTTTGCTGTTTGTGATTGGATCTCTATTGAAATCAATTCAAATCCATCGGGAATGTTCTGTTAGCATCTGGGTATGCTAGTTAATCTTTGATCTGTTGCGCTGTGGATGTTAGTAATCTGATTTGTTACCATTGAATCTTTTATGTGGTTGTGCTTAAAATTGGTTTGGTTACTGTTTTTTTGAATTTTTATTTGGGCAAGCTCGGAATTGAATTTAGGGCATTGGGTATGGCATATTACCATTTTGGCATGCCGATTTAGAATTCATGGCATGTTACCATTTGAGCATGCCAGTTTAGAATTCATGTCAATTTCAGGGTATTGGGAATGGCATGTTACTGTTTGGTCATGCCATTTTAGAATCCATGTTAATTTCAGGGTATTGGGAATGGCATGTTACCGTTTGGGCATGCCAGTTCAGAATCCACATCAATTTCAGGGTATTGGTAATGGCATGTTACCATTTGGGCATGCCAGTTTAAAATCCATGACAATTTCTTATTGATGCGACTGTCTCAGTCCTTGCTTTTATGGATGTGTGCCTGCATTAAAATCATAATAACTACACTGGGAATGGTGCATTAGAATTTGGGTATGCCATGCATGGTCTTGGCAAACAAAGCCTCCAACTTTTTGAAGAAATGAAACGTTGTGGTTGTAATCCAAAGGCTTCTTTTGAGAGTATTTTTTACCTCAAAAAATCCATTTGCAAGGATGACTCCTTTTACAGTTACTCGGGTTTCATATGTGATATCTTACTTCCCTTGACTTGGGACTTCAGAGATATTCGTTATAAAAGAAAAATGGGTGATCTGTCTAGTAAACCTCATGCCTGTTCCTATGTGATATCTTACTTCCCTTGACTTGTGAATTCAGAGATATTCGTTATAAAAGAAAAATGGGGGATCTGTCTGGTAAACCTCATGCCTGTTGGTGTGACCGTAGCACATGGGAACTTCTTTGAAGCTGAAATTACTTATACTATGAGCACCCAAGGTTTGTTTAGTTTTTATTTTTATTTTGTTTATGATGATTGGTAACCAGACAATCAATTCCAGTTAAATTTTGAGTAAATCTTCACTGGTCACGTATGTTTGTTGAATCTTAATATTTGACTTCAAGCAATTATTCTGAGTCTTCCTACAAGAAGAAGACTCAATTACCTATCCGCTATGAGACAAGGATATCCATTTTGACGTAGCAGGCAACAGATTTAGATATCTATGAATAGCAGTGAAATCCAAAGTGGCATGTCTCATGACCAATAGCTCTTCAAAACTCATTTTGCAACATATCAATAACCAAGAGTAACAATACTGCATTCAAATCATACCTTTAGTATGGAGTCACCAAAGAGAGATGAAACTTACTAATTCTATCCAATTTCACTAATGAAACACTTTGACCTAGAGTCTTCCTTTTATTAGATAAGAGCGATTTTATCCTCAATGGATTTGCTAGATGAGCCAAAAGATCTTCAATAGATATGACTCATCAAAGTTGTAGCTAATCTACTAATCTACTAATGACAATGATGCCAAAACCATTCACAACCAAAATTTATGCTGCAGTTGTTTATGGCGAGTCAGTGCAACTCTAGATACAACACCCTTTGTCACCTCAATGATCATGTCTCTTACTTCGAGTTGGTTCATGCAAACACCAGGGGCTATCCCTATATCTGCCTTTCATCTGGAAATCGGGCTTGGAAGAAGTAGATTAGATCAAGAAATGGAGAAAAATTAAAGAAGGATATATCAATGAGGGTAGGATGAATCCGACAAGACCAGTGCTTGTTCCTTGGGCTATGGAGTCAAAATAAAAGTAGGGTTGGTTGGAAGTGGAGAAATCGAATGGGGCATCCAGTTTAGACGAATCCTACTGGATCAAGACAAGTCAAGCTCCATATCATTGCTTGATAGATGAATCCTGTAGGAGAAATAACCCTAAATACAATTCTATCTTGGTTGCTTTAAGACCAAATCTAACATGAAGGCAATCTGAGCTCTTTGTCAAGTCAAAATTGCTAGTAGCAAAGTTTGATTAACAAATTAATTGAGCATAACCCTAACACTATGAACCTTCGGGGATTGAATTACAGTGTTCGATTACAAATTGTCATACAACTAAGGGGAGAATGAATCTACATGGCATATTAATTGAGTGGGTGAATTGCTGCAACAACAAGATAAATTAAACACGCTAGAAGAAAATAGTAGATGAGGACCAAACTACTCATTTTATTGATATCCAAGCCTGAGAATAAATTACAAGTACAAGGGGGAATGAAAGCCCAAGATCTAGCCCGTTTTTCAATTATCTCCCCCTCTTCTTTATAGAACACAAGAACAAGAGATGGTGTGCTCAACAAGTGATAGAAGAAAGAGGTTTAAACTTCAAGTTAAAGATTGTGCAGGGCAAAATTTAATCTATAATGATCTTTAAAGAATGATGCACTTTACTTTATCACTAATCCAAGACAATCCCATGTGCTCCATTGGCTAAATTGGCCACCAAACATGTGCTCCTCCCGTTCTTACTTAGACAAGGCATGCAAATTAGTCTTGCATGCATGTGAATATCCAATATCAATGAATTCTCTTTGTGCATGCAACTCCAAGGCATGCAAACTCCTAATGCATGCATATCTCTTTTTATTATTTCTAATATCCAAAAAGATAATGTAAAATTGAGTTAAATGGATAAATCTTAGAGTCAATTGGAGCTTTCTGGAAATACCTAGTCAATTGGAACTTTCCGGAAATACCTAGTCCCATGTGTGCACATGCCAAACTAGTCAACTTGAATTTCCAAGGAGAGCAAAAATACCCCAGCAAGCAACTTGCTCCACTTGGATGATGTGTATGAATGCCACCTCATCTGTCCACCAATTCTTAGGCGTGCTCTGGTATATCTGTTATTAGCTGCCACATGTCTCAATGTGATGCACTTGCTACTTGTTGATGATCAAGCTACCCATCCTTTATCCAGACCAAAACTCAAACAACCAATTTAATAATGTACATTGGAAGCATGACACTGCCTCTGTAGTTGCCAAATATAGTTCTGCCTCCTAAAAAAATTGATGTTTCAAAATATGAAACTCGACCTAAGGGTTGATCCATGCGACCTGCACAAATTGCCAGGTGTGTCTAGGGAGTATCTAAATGAGGAAAGTTGCTTCATTGTTTTTACTCCTAGATCTGCAGGGGTGACTTGATGATCATATTTTTTTGTGATTCTATCATAAACGACTTGCTAGAGAGGACATCTTTGTATTTACCATAGCTCATTGGTCAGAGACTATCCCTCTTGAGTAGAGTTGCCATTGATGTCAACAGGGTCATCATTGATGACAAGCTGAAGGTCATTGATGTCAAGATGAAAGTTTTAGCGATGGGATTAGTCTTGAGGATGTTTAGAGTAACATGGAAAGGATGATCAGTTTTGAAGGAGCCTTAGTCTTGTACAAGTCCAAAACCTTATAAGAATCCCATGCAGCCCCAAAAGATGGGTCATCGTGTCTTGTAAGAGCCCATGCCTTGATCCACTTGAACACCAAAGCCAACGAAGCCCTTGAAATCACTAGGTTCTCTTCATTTATAAAATCCTTTTTAGAAAAAGGGGTTGGCACCAAAAACATATCTGGGCATCATCCATGAGGGTTCAATGCGTGGGACCACAGTTTTTATAATTCAATTGTGGAAGATTGCACCAAGTTTGTCTTTCATGATCAAGCTACCCATCCTTTGATGAACAAGAGTCAATGGGTGTTGATCTCCACTCCAGCCTCTCTCTTGACACCACGTTTGGTCCTCATCGTTCATAAAATATTTCTTTTATAAAAAAAAGAAGGGATGGCGCTAAATCAAATTGGGCACCCATTGGGTCAACATTTTTGTCCTCACACAGATCTCTTGAAGCACATATAAATAGCAAATCAATTGTGTAGTTGCATGAAAAAATATGGTAAGAAGATTGAAGTGAGGGAGGCGGGTGTGAGCTCTGATGAACATCTTTTCCGGGCTAAATTTCAGTTTTACAGTGTACAGCGATTTCTTCTCTGAGTTTGAGACCATGTTTCAGGTAGCGCTCGATGTGTTAAGATGTTGTGTGGGCAATCTGATATAGAAAAAGGGGGAGACATGCTGAAATCTTAGATTCTGGAAATTGCTGAAAGATTGCAAGCATTTGAAGTACGCAGCAATGATTCTGGAGCAAGCTAGGTCCACACATGAACAGTTGATCTTCCTTGAGTGATGAGATAATGGGTTCCAATATGGTGCTGGCAGTGAAGGCGCATCGATTGAGTAGAGATATTAAAGGATGACATTACGCTGAAGATTGGAGTGATGATATCATCATATCTTTGTGAAACCATGAGTATGGAAAGTGCTCTGAAGTTGCAGTCTCTTGAAACCTTTGTGTATACTCTTTTCAAGTTCTGAAGTCTCATTTGCTTTGATCACGATGAGTTTTTGATTGGTACAGATCACAAGAATGCATGGAGATCATTCTTGAAACCCTGAGTGAATTACATAAAAAGGAATGAAAATAGCAAGGGTGGGAAATCTTCGAGACGGGCATACTCTTTTCTGTTCTGATGCTTGTGCGATAGGATCACAAAAAAAATGAAGGCGCTCTTAGTGTTTAAAAGTGAAGAAATGGTCTATTACTATGGATCTGGGCTTTCATTAATGGTGTGCTGCAGGATTCTTAACAAGAAGAATAGAAATGTGAGAGAAGCTCATACTAACTATGCAAGGTATGTGTTTCAGCTCTGAACAAAAACTAACCTTGAATCTGAATGATGCATGAGAATATTCTACAATAACGAGTCAGGAATGACTGTCTTGAGAGATTTTGAAAGGATAAACCATTTCTATTCTTTAAGAGAGATAGACAGCATAAATATTTGAGTAACATCATGCAGAGAAGGGCCTCTCTCTTGTAAAGATGCAAAACAGAGTATCAGTGTATTTCCGGTTGCACAATGGTAAAATTCAAACTTGAGCTACAGAGTATATTTTAATTTTTACTGATAACCACATATGAGTTTCTTTACTCGTAATGCATCGGAAAATAAAAACCGAGAAACATATCACAATAATTACATCAATAGAGACAGTATTTTTGGGTTTGGAAATCCCCGAAAAAACCTAAGATGGGAAAACCAGTGGAACAATTAGATAAGAAATTTTATTATGAAGATATAAAACAAATACAATCCAACAGATCAATTCACCCAACTTGGAAAAATAGAACCTTTGCGAATCATTGAGCAGACCTGCGCGGCTGTACAACCTCCTGCGTCAGCAGTACGGTCCTTTGCATCAGCAGTACAGAATCTGTACGGTCCAACGTCAGTTGTATGAAATTCGTACGGATGTTGTACGACCTATGCTTGCTGTGTACGACCTCCCTCTTAGAGAACTGGTACGGTCATGTGGTTTGCTTGATCAGTTTGCGAATCCTTCGAGTGAATGCTCCTTTGTCTTCTCTGCAAACTTCTTCCTCTAACTTCTTTGTTTGTCTCCGTGTGTGTCCTCTCCACCAAATCTTCTTTTAACTCAATGGGCAAGCGAAACCCTAACCCTCACTATGAATCAATGGATGAGATCCTCCGGTGAGATCAATGGCCAAGATTAAATTAGCCATCAGTTAAATTATTTTCACTTTCACTTTATAAAAGTGACTCCATTAAGTGAATTAATAATTAGATCACTTAATGTGCTTTTCTAAGTCTAAACTTAGGAAAATCACATTAATACATTTGGCTTCATTCCTTTATGTCTTCTAGCATGCAAGGACACATGCAATGATAGAATACCTTTCTTGTTGCCAATTTCTAACAGACAGAAGCCTCATGCTCTCTGTCACTGACATTGATCCATGCTCCAAGCTCCCCTTGTACTTTACTACAGACTGTCCTAACAACCTGTGCAATCCACCCTCCCTGATACCAAGCCTCACTGTTGCATTCTAGGTACCTACTCCCTCTGAAAGGATGAAGGATTGTCCCTCCTAGGACAACACAACATACCCCACGTCCTCCAAGGCTATTACTGAGAGCAGAGTCTTCTTTATCTTGGTACATATAGTACCTCTTTCACCAGAAATGGCTTCCTAGACTCCATCTGAAACCTCACAATCCCTGTGCCTATTAAATTGTAGTTGGCATTGTCACCAAGTTCAATGTTGAAGTTTGAGTTGTGCTCTTCTAGGTTGGTGAAACAGTCCCGTACTCCAGTCATGTGACATGAAGCACCATTGTCAGTGTACTACACACTGGTGGCCATTGAGCTAGAGAGACATGCAATGAGTGAATACTCATCCTGCGAATTTGGCCGCAAACTCATCCATATTAGTTGTAACAACTACATGCTTCTTTTGTTTTCCCTTCTTCTCGTTAGGGCACTTTTTAGCATAATGTCCTATTTGATGGCATGCAAAGCACTTCACCTTGCGGGTGTCTTGCTTCTTCTTGCCCTTAGAAATGTCTTCTAAAATAGAGCCCTTCTTTGAAATTCCCTTACTCTTGGATGCTAGGGCAAGGTCCTCTTCCTCTTCGTCTTCTATCTCCTGATCTCCACTCCGAGACCCCTCCTAGATCTCCTATTGCAACCGTACACTATCAGACTTGGAAAAACTAACTCCAAACACTAACTTGAACATTAACATTACGCCACTAACATTTCATTGTGCCTGTTCTTTTTCCTACTATTGTTTGCTAAATGCGACCAAAGATATAACATTTGATGGGAAAACCAAGAGCTATTGGTAATAAGTTAAAATCAGGTTCATAACAATCATGGAATGTATCTTTTATTTTTTGGCAAATTTTAAAGGGGTATTTTATTAGTATAGAAGCATAACACATTTGGGCCAATGCTATTTAATTCCATGTTTTTGACTGGAGAGATTCTATGTCTGTCTGTCCTATTATCTATACATGTTTTTTTCCCTTCTAATATGCCTTTCTGTATGAGGAGATTACAAGCTTTTACTTTTGAATGGCCTTTGATGCATTTCACCATAAGACCTCTGCTGTGATGCCATCTCTGTCTTTGTCAAGGGCAACATTCTTGAGGCCTCGAATTCAATGAGACAATAGCTCATCAGCGCGTCACAGTGTTTGAAGGCATATGTAAAGGTCAAGCCTCTGAGGGAGAAGAGGATCCTAATTGTCTATAATCCATCCCATGTCTCATTACAATCCACTGAAGCCTAATCTGCATATGGATGTGGGAAGTTAACAAACCGGCTTGCAAGATTGATAAAAGTAGCATCCAGTTTGAACAAAATGATTCGACTTCCTAGTCGGTTTGTCAAAACGCTGATATGGCTGCAACTGGGAATCGAATATTGAAAGGAAAGCTTTAATTAAGAGAATTTCTAGCTACTGTTGGAACCACATCAGTTAGGCTCTGGTTCAATGCTCTGATTTGTCAAAGAAATGATGCGGCTGAAATTGAACATCCAATCTTAAAAGCAAAGATTCAATCCATAAAGTTTCTAGTTCTGCTTGGAATCAAAGCAAAGACCTGTAAATGTTGTCAGCCATCTTTGGTCACTTATGAAACTTGCCATATGCTTTGTCACCCATTAGCTTGGATAGCCAATTTGCAAGAATATGATTTAGGTTGCTAAGGTGACTCCTCATCCGCAGGAAAATTACATGCCCTAATAAATTGCAGCACCTTTAAAGATTGCAACAATCTTACACCTCTTTTTCTTAGGTTCACTAGGATTAAATGAAGATAGCCTCGCTCACTTACCCTAGCGAGAGGAAACAAGTAGATATTTCAAGGCAGTAACCTATATTGGAAGGGATAAAGTTTGCACTACTTGTTCATTGCAAATGCCGATTATGTTGTATATATTTTTTTTTTCTTGTGCAAAATCAACATATATTTATCCTTATGCAACGTGTACCATTAGGTACCATAGGAAGGAGTGTTATGTGTTTTTTTTAAAGAACTAATGGTAGTTGCATACAATATTAAAGATTTAGAACATGTAGCATGAAGGTAGATTAGATGTAGTAGGCGTCATTAGGAAGGAGAGGTATGTGTTTATTTTTAAAGTACTAATGGTAGTTCCATTCAACGGGGTAACCTATATTGGAAGGGATAAAGTTTGCACCACTTGTTCATTGCGAGTGTCGATTATGTTGTATATATTAAATTTTCTTGTGCAAAATCAACATATATTTATCCTTAGGCAACATGTACCATTAGGTACCATAGGAAGGATTGTTATGTGTTTTTTTTAAAGAACTAATGGTAGTTGCATACAATATTAAAGATTTAGAACATGGAGCATGAAGGTAGATTAGATGTAGTAGGCGTCATTAGGAAGGAGAGGTATGTGTTTATTTTTAAAGTACTAATGGTAGTCGCATTCAATATTAGTTGTAATAGGCATCATTATGTCCCACTAGAAATGAGTGTTATATGTTTATTTTCAAAGTATCAATGCTCGTTGCTTATAAGATTGATGATTTAGGACATGGTGAATAAAGGTAGATTAAATTGTAGGTGAAAATATCAAGTAATAATGAACACTATCACTGACCATGACAAATATTGAAGTCCAAGCTTAAAGTAGGTGGGTAGTCCCTCCTATGAAAAAGATATCCCTTATGTGTTTAGTGAGTTAAAATACATAATTATTGCTATGTTATGATTGCATGATGGGATAATATTACTTTGATAGAATTCTCCAATGTTAGTCCATTTGTCATGTGAAGGAAGGTATGTGCTATTGATTGTTGCTCTTATTCAGAGTGATTTTGATATGATGAGTTTGTTTGTTTGTATACTGCTTCTTTTAACTATTAATAATATCAATGTACATTTTACACATTTATACATAAACAATGGGTTATGTAGCTTATGTCACAACCTAATAACTTTTAAAATGTTAATCCAAATTGCTTAAAGAGCATAAAAATAGTTATCAAAATTGGCAACTAGGAATTCACATTTAGTGATTTTCCATAAATGTCACTTAGCACCCAAAATATAGCAACCCTAAAGCTTTGCCATTAAGGCATGAGAGGAGGCAATCACACAAATCCATGAACATCAATTATGTTTTCATTCAAAGTGGACTCCTATCCATCATTAGCTAGCTTAGCATTCATGACAATGGTTGCCATCCATTGTTCTTGAGCAACTTCTCATTCTTCGAGAGAGCAAGGCAAGAACTTGTCATTTTGACATTTGTGGGTGAGGATGGGCTATGAGCGGCTAATTATGGCATTGTTCATGCATTATTGTACATCACAGTGAATGATATGCCTTGACCTTTCTTTAGAGTGATGCAAGTACTTGGTGCAACACAAATGTTGCAAGAGAGTCCATAAGAGGCTCCTTGCTTATGCTACAAAGACTTTTACCATAATACTCAAACAATTAACATAGAGGCACCACGTCCAACTCCAATTTTTGTTCTTATATAATAATCTTCATATAGAGATTAACACAAATTAATGAACCATTTTCCCATTAAGAACTTTGTACATGTTGGCCCTGGTTAAACAAGATGTGTTCATTTTTTTTTGTATGAGGAATATGATTGCATATCCAATGAGTTTCAACACTTTTTGAAAACTAGTGAACTAAAGCATTTTATCCTCTTAAAGGGTGACCTTCCATGAAATGGGTGTAGGGGGATATTGAATGGTTGCATGACAATAAGATTGCGTAATTGTTTAGGATATTTTGTTGCCTAAGCATGGTAGATTTTTTTACTTATTAGTGTGTTTGGAAAAATAAATTGGATTTTATGCATGTTTGTCTTTGGATCTTATTGTCTTTTATTAGAATTACAAATGATGAAATCTATGTGTTAATATTGCTCCTCTTCCTGATTCTTAGAGGGTGCTAGCTCAATGGAAGAGCACCTGCTTTACAAGCAGGAGATTGGTGGTTCGATTCCTCCACGCCCTAATGATATTGTAATGTATTTTTAAAGGTAAAAAATGTAGTAGTGCAAGATGGATGCAATATTAGACGCAATACTAAATGCAAAACATGATGTAAAAGTGGACGTCACACCAAACACAAAAGTGGATACAAAATACGACCTTATGTCAGACGCAAATGTGGACACAAAAATGGATGTCACACTAAACGCAAAACTGGATGCAAAAAGAGACTCAACACTAGACACAATTAATGACTCAAAACTAGATGTACTAATAGGTCCAAAACTAGATGCAACAATAGATGAAAAAGTGGATTCCTAACTAGATGTAAAATTGGACATTAAATTGACCACAAAATATGGTGTATCGATGGACATAAAACTAGGCGTAACACCAGGTGCAAAACTGGAAGCAACATTTGGCGCAAACAAAAACTTAAAACGAGACACAATTTTAGATGCAAGACGGGAAAAAACATTGGATGTAAAACTAGACGTAATATTGAATGCAAGATGCGATGCAACATTGGACACACAACTAGATGCAATATTAGATACAAACATGGGCGCAAAACTAGGCACAACACTAGGCACAACACTGGGTGCAAGATTGGGCTCAAACATAGATGCAAAAAAAGACATCAATCGGGATGCAACACTAGGTGCAAACCTAGATGAAAAATATGATGTAAAACGAGATGAAACATTTGGCACAAACATGGATACAAAAAAAGACGTAAAACAAGATACAAAATTAGATGCAAATGCGGATGCAACATTATAAGTAAATTTTGATGCAAAACTAGATGCAATATTGGGCCTAAAATTGGATGCAAACCTAGATGCAGAATTGGACACATAATTTTATGTAAAACATGGTGCAAAATTGGGTGCAAGACTCGATGAAAAACTAGGAGCAAAATAAGACTCAACATTGGATGCAAAAATGAGCATGAAACTGGGTGCAAACAAGGATGTAACAAAGGACGCGAAAAAAGATGCAATAGAAGTTGAAAAATTGGGCTCAAATAAAGGCGTAACATTTGATGCAAAAAATTGGGTGCAAAAATTGACACAAAAATGGATGTTAAAAAGGACGAAAAAAAAGATGCAATAGATGGCATTTTACGAAAATGTACAATAGCGCCTGGTTTAGCGTCGGATTGTTCACCACAATTATGAAAAAATTACACTAAAATCCGGCGCTAAATTCGACGCTAAATCCAGTTTTTGTTGTAGTGTGATGAAGACCTACATGGAGGCTAGGCCTACATCCATCATGAAAAAGGGTTGGCACTGTAGAAAATTTTGATGATAGATAGCATGGGATGATGATCAAATTATAAGAATATGGTGGCAGCAGCTATGATGAAGACTCTATGACTCCTTGATGATGACAATGCGATGAAGACCTGACCAGATGTGTTGATGATAGTGTAGAGAGAGAATACCTTCCTAGTTAAGAGGGAGTGTTGATGTATTTGTAACTTCGGAAGATATTCTGATGTATATTATCATTGTAGGTTGTTGTACCTCCATTGGGGATGTGTGTTACCCCTTTACGGGATGTCTAAATTGTGTTTAGACTTTGAGGTACAACCTCCATTGTAATTCGGGGCAATAGTCCCTAGTGTAACATCATGTAATATGTAATTGTGGTCTCTCTCGGAGAAGTGGGCCCCATGTAAAATTACATGTAGGCTCGAGTCTTATATTTGGTTAGTGACTTGAAAGGGTATAAATAGGGAGGTGCTCTCCCTCATTTATACACAACTTACACACTCTCTAAGGTGCATGAGAGAGAGACAATCAGAGGAGTAGAGAAAGATAGTTGTTGAACATTTCTTATTACTGCTTTTAATCGTCTTACTATTCTGAAGAAGTTTGCGGGGTTTTCTCCTTTATGGTTTCCCCGATGAAAATCTTTGTGTCTTGTGTATCTTTTATATCTTATGCATTTTGATGTACTTGTTATTCTTTCATATAAAGATCCTAGATAATCTAATCAGATCTTAAGAAAATATAACAAATACAACCGTTTTTCATAATTTGAACATTCATTGTGTATGTACTAATTTTTTTTCACATCTGAATTTCTATTGATGATATCGCTAATTCAATGGATTTTGTCATTGTTTCTTTTTCCATTATTTAGACATCCTTTGTTGGCAATTTTTCTTTCTTCTCAACTTTTAATTTTTTTATTTGTTCAGTCCACCCTTGATTGTGATCAGTAAGGTGGCAATTTTTCATTCTTGTTTTTCTAGTAGTTTCCCTTTCATGTCTTCATTGGATTTCTCTATTTTTAAAGAATTTTTTAACTTCCTTATTTTCGTAACTAACATCTTGTTAAGTTTTCTGAGTCGAAATATTTATTCAATATAGGTTGATAATGTTTTATTGATTTTTGTGATCTCCAACTTATGCACTTTTTTAATGTCATCTCTATGTTGTTCGAGTTCTTTTATTTGTCACTGACATTGGTAGGTTCCTGATTCTTGGTATTGTAATTTTTCTTGAATTTGTGCAACTTCCTTATCCTTGTCCACGAGGAGTCTCTTCAAGTGATTTACTTCTACTTCTATATATTCATAGCTCTTATGCGAGGGTTCTTCCATTGTATTTTTTTATGAAGGGACTCTCAGCGATGAGTCATGTATTGTTAATTTATTCTTCCCCTAGAAGAAGAGAATTACTTTATTTTTCGCATTGAAAGTGATCGTACCCAATGTTTCCAGCCAGTGAGATCATAATACTATGTCAGTAATACTATCATCTATAATTGCAATGATGAATTCTAATGTAAGATTATAATTACCAATTTGTAAGTGCAATTGTTTGATTTACTCTTCGTTCTTCTCTATATTTAATTCTACAACTGGTAGTTGATCTGCAAGATAAACATTAATTAATTTTTTTGTATTAGCTAGACATATGGTGATGGTAACATGAATTTCATAAAATGTTCCATTAACTTCAAGTATTTCTATCCATATCTTTGAAGGAACGTCAAAAAATCTATTTTTCTTTTGAGAAAAATATGTCTCTTCCATTTTGATGAGGTATAAATAGATCTTTTCCTTTCGAAAATTGTCTTCAATGTCGGTCTCAATTTCATCCTTATGTAAAAATGTTTCCCTTGGTCTTTGACTTCTTCGGCGATAGATAGTCTTCTTCATTCTACTTTGACTTATTTGGCATTTAATGGTCTTCGACTTCTTAGGTGATAGATGGCCTTCGACTTCTTCAGCAATAGATGGTCTTCCTTTGACTTTGACTTCTTCGGTGAAAAAAGTCTTACATGTCGGATAATGTATTTTTATATGTGTTTTATATAATTGATGATGTTTAGAATAGTACAAATTAGGTGTATAAATACACCAATATGTGATAAGTCGCGATCTTTTTTAAGTGATCATAACTTATCATATTTAAATTAATTATATATTAGCATTAATTAACCTATAACTTCTAATTTATAAATTAATATGTATAGCATCCGCAATAGTCCATTTGGTTTATCAAGGGAGGCAGGTGCGAGGGGGATTATATTTGATCTCGGAGGAAACATAGTAAATACCTATGCTTGGGGACCAATAATGAAATGGAATGGATCTCAATTATCCTCGACCTGGAACTAGCAAGTAAGTCTAAAATTGCAAATCTTATGGTCTTTGGAGACACAAGGCAGGTCATCCAAAATATAAGATCAAGGTACAAACATGGATCTGCCAGATGCAAAATAATCTATGACTGCATTTTCCAACAAAACCTTATTCCACAAGTCCTATTCCATCACATCCTCAAGGAAAACAATGGTCATGTCGATGAGCTTTCCAATCGTGGTGCTAGAACCCAACAAGGACTGGTTGTGTTAAAAAACCACATGAATTCATATAAACATGTCCCCTACACATATCTCAATGCACAAAAGGTATAATCTAAGGTTGGAAACTATAGGAGACGGGCCCCCCTTTGTACACTTACCCATGGTGACGATTTGACTTTTCTCATAACACATGGCATCACTTTTCCATATGTCGGTACCCTTCACAAGCTCGCATTAACTCTGAGTTCTCTTCGGTAGCTACCTGGGTCTTGAGAAGATGGTCGACACGAATGATGGACACGTTAAACAATGAAGGCACTTCTCGTTCCCATCTATTTTTTAGAGGCTTGGAGGAAGATGACTCATATTGCTTCAGTGAGAACTAGGGTGAAGACAATGTGCAGCATCTGCAGGTTTTGTTTTCATTACCTTTCGTGGGCAATTGAAGATGGCCCCACGAGAATAATGGCGAACAAGGGGGGGGATTCTGAAATAGTCGATATCAAGTCCAGTTTGGAGGACATCAAATTTAATTTGCATAAGGTTTATGAGATGGTGGGAATTAGCATTCAAGAAAACTGAGAATTTGATTCTAATATTAGATACATAGCCAACCAAATCAGTTGTCATGACTCTAGGATTAACAATAATGAGAAAAATATCAAGGATCTGATGGGTATTATTGATATCATCAAAGAGGAAGTCCTGAAAATGTCCAGAATATCACAGTACAGCCATTTACAAGACTCCCCAAACCAAGGTATTCATCCAATGGAGGAAACTTCAGTTGTTCATCCTTCGTTTGGGAATGAAGGCAAGAAAATGTAGTGTTTCAGCCATGTCAATCCTAGATTTTTTTTGCATTTTGCTTAATCATCAGTTTGTTAAAATTTACCCTTCGAAGGGTTTGATAATATTTAGGAAGTATGAAAGGAACATTAGGATATTTCTATTAAGTACAAGCACTTTAGTCTATCTTTCTTCACAGAGCCTTTTTTCAATCTAATATATATATA
>LPNX010753011.1:16691-84144 GCA_001517045.1 Pseudotsuga menziesii
TATGACATCAGCGAGGCTTCCAAACTTGATGGCAAACAATCCTTCTTTGGTGATTTGTGTCAAATAATAGTACCATGATTTAATATTTCTTGAAACAGTCGGTCACATTTCCATTCAAATCTCTTTATGCATATGATCTTGTAGATAAAAACATAATGATTATAGGGCGTGTTCTTATGAGTTTCCAATCTAATGTCTTCCCGAAAAACTTGTGTCACCACATAATTTCCTTTGTAAAACTCATAAGTGTTATTGATGTTGATCTATGATATTTTTGAATGTGTTGGTATGTCACCATTCTTCAACTAACCTTTGGCTTCCTTGGTAAAGAACGATGGATATTCATACATTGTTAACTTTATAATCTTCTCCATTTGTTTTTGGAATACTTTAGTTTTAATGATTCATGATCACATTGAATTGCAACAATTTGTGAAGCATCTACATCTGCATGAGTCGGAGAATCTTTTGGGTTTCTATTTTTTTCATCATCATGATTATAAATATTTCCACTTATTTTATTTCCATGTTGATACTCCTCTCCTTTTTTTGTTTTCTCACAATTGTTACGGGTATCATCTTTATATTCATCATTATAGTGTTGGATATCTTCATCCTCTTTACAATCGTTATCGACATCATATTCCTTCATGTTTGGCACATCTATCTCTTTGTTTTTGTTATCATTATTCTCAACTAGTATTTATTCACGTTCATTAATATGTTGAATTGTATGTTTGTTTTCATTATTGTCATTCACAACAACCTCTTTTGCATATTCATTTTGGTCTTCCACATTCTGATATTCATGCATGTCCTTTTTATCTTTATTTTACTTGTCATTTCTATCCTCTTCCGGATCATGTCCTTGGTTTTGGTTTGGATCCCTAGAATAACTTTTAATTTGTCCTTGTTTTGGAGTTTTGCTAGCCATTTTAACGATTTTGTAGTTATGTAGACTGGACCATTCATGCGATTCTTTTTTATTTCTTGAATGAAACTGCAACATATTTTTGTCATATGTGTATGTTATAGGTATTTCCTTTTGTATCTTGTATTTCAAATGGTGGTTCAATTCAGGCATATGTGTATGTTTATGTCTTGGCATTTCTTTTTGCATCTTGTATTTCAAATAGAGGTTCTCATCCTTTGTTGCATCTAATGCCCCAAACCTTCTGTGAGGGGGAATGTAAGGTGTCAAAATATTTGATTTTCATACTTCCTCTGTCTTAGGTGTCGTAGCAGTTGTCTTATTTCCCTCGCTTAAGACTTTGGAGACTGTACCTACTTCTTCATCATTTTCTCTCATCATTGGCTCAGTTTAACAATAAATTCTTCAGGGTCTGATCTTACTACAATTCCATCCTTGATTCCAACTTTGTCAATCATTTCTTCTTGGTTGGTTTCGTGTTTATTTTTATTTTTGCTTTCTTTTCATGTTTTTGCTTCAAATCATTCTTAATCGTTTCCTTCAAAATTATAAATTTGTCTTCATATTTTCCCATATTTTGTTTACTTTCTCCAATCTTTCAACAAAATTATCCAAGGATGATGACATTTCCATCTCCTAATATTGTAGAATTTGAAAAGATTTAATCATTATTATTAATAAATATTAATGATAATATTAGTATATTTTATATATTTATAATTTCTTGCACTTTGTTGAGTATTTTATAAAACCACCTCACACTTTGTTGATTGTTTTATAAAACCGTGCATGGTTTTATCAAATAATGTGTTGTTGTCGTTTTCTTTTAATTTTGAAATTTTTTTCTTCTTTTCTTTTTCTTTTCTCCACAAGTCTTTCTTGATTTCTTCTTATTTTAAAAAACCACATGTTGGCTCTAATACCACTTGTAAGCTACTAAGCTTACATGTTGGAAATATTTATTGAATATATGAAATAGTTGAATGATTGAATGACCATTTAGAATGGAGACATTGCATTGAATATATATGCATGAATGTGAAAGGTTGCAACATCTCTTCGAGATTGCCAATAACCATTAGCCTAATACTAGTAATAATTAATAGGTTAATAACTAATAATAGTAATAACCAATTAGGCTTATTGCAAATACCTCTTGTTATAAACGATTCATTCATATCTTCACTAACCATCTTCGGTGGGTTAATAACCATCCCAAAAGATAGCTATTGGAAGGCCCAATGACATTTAGAGAGGAAGGGAATTAGGTAAAATATGAATATTCATTATTTAGTTTATTACCATCTATGTAATTAAAAAGAACTTACTCTCTATGTCATTTGTAATTTCTAAAACATACTTTTACAGTTGTACCATTTTGCATATGTTATTGTGATCATCATATTTTTGCATTTATTGTTTGTGTTTATTACCATGATCAAAATCATAGACTTCATCTCACCACATAAAAGGAACCATTATATACATAAGAAATCCTAATCCTATTTAAGGAGGGGTTCTCACATTTACACTTTCCTATCAACCATGAGAGAAATTACTACTTTAGAGACATTCACGAACATATGTGATCAAATAATCCATTTTCATACATACCTTGCTCAATTATCCCCCTCACTCACCCATCCCATCTCCTTCTCCACTAAGAAGAGGTTCAATCCCCCCCCCCCCAATCAACACCTCCTTCAATACCAAAAATAGGTCCTCCACCATAAAACCAAATGGTAGGATATAATCCCATGTTGACATTATCATTTATGGAATGTTTAAATATACAAATATATCTAGGCTCATAAATGATCCCATCCAACATGACCCATTGTGGCCATAAATGTCAGTAAATCTCCCCTCAAACATTCAAAATTTTGAGGAAAATCAAGGAGACGATCCAACCAACCACATGATAGTATTCCATCTATGGTGTTCATCTAATAGCATAGTGGAAGATACCATGCATCTCCATTTATTCCAAAAAACACTCATCGGAACAACAATTAAGTGGTACATCATTCTACCATCTAGTGCTCATTCCACATTTGAGTCCATGGCCATCATTTTTCTCACTTATTTCCAACTACCAGTTCACCACGATATTGGATTGGATATTCTATCATAGTTTAAGAAAAATAAATCCATGCACAACATGGATCGCATCCACAAATGGCATAAATGCATAATATTGTGCAAAATCACAATCTAACTTGAGTTCCTATTAGATTGGTTTCTGCAATCACTCCTACCCTTGATTTCCAAAGGCATAACAACTATCATGCCCCAAAATGAAGATGAGGTTATTATAAAAGCAAAACATGTTTATTTGATATACACCCAATTGATGTATTTATACACAATCATTCCCAATGCCCCTCGACATTGTTATCTAGATCAAGCTCCCCAACATATCTCATTCCATCGATGGGATCTTCAGGGTTGTTTCTCATTAAGGGAACACTTTTAATCCACATGGATATTTTCCATTCAATATGTCACATCAAGGCCCACCTACACATCAAACCATGGTGGCCCCTCAAAACATTCCAAATCCTCCTTTTGGAGAAATCATTGTTATACTGTGAAACAAGACTTCTTTGTCCGAGTAATGACATTGACCATGTCGGTACACAAAAGGACATTATGGATTGAAGTAGCTTAAAAGCTATAGATGAATAGAATCCTTAATGCACATTACTTCCTTCAGCCTTGCCCATGTTTTTAAAGGATTTTGTCTTGCATTCACGACTCCTCTCATTGCAAGTCGTGAGCCATTCATGGGTAGCACCATATGCAACCCACGAATGGATGATCAAATGTTGTATTCATGGGCTTCCTTCATAAGAGTCGTGATTCATTCGCAAGCTGCCTATATATGCACCCACAGTTACCTTAAGATAAAAAATAAAATAAAATAAAAAAACATGATTAGTCAGGGACAATTGGGTTTGAAATCATAACTTCCCCAACCTCCCTAACTATCATAGACCTCGTAACTTCTCCTCTTCAACAAGTATAAATATAGGGGAGGGGTAGAGGATAGGGGAATAAAGTTAGAATAACAAGGTTACACTGGAGGAATACTGTGGAGAAAGGAGCAAGAGAACTCGGTTCCTGGTCAACAAAGAGGCTTGTCTCAGACAGGGTCTTGATGTTCCCTGGTACTTATGAATAAAGAGTGATTTTCTTCCATACTTTGTGCACATATGTTCTTATTGTTTTGAAATAGGAAATATATTGTTGTTCATATTTATATGCAATTATAATCTTTCCTTTTTCTGATATAACAACTAAGGCCTCTATGGAAAGATATCAATCGCTTTTGCAGTTACTGAACACCTAAAGCTTGAGGAGCATTTGCAGAAAATATTAAAGCTTGGTTCAGTCTTCGATTATAAGGTACATATGATATTTGTCTTATTTTCCTCATAATTTTTTATGTAATGTTGTATGTCTGCAATAAAAAATTTAGTACGTTGGTGACCCTAGGACCCTGTGTCATAAGGTAGAATCCTTGAACAACAAAATTGACGACTCCAGAGGGGAGTCTAGCTTGTTGTGGGTCCTTTCCAATAGAATTTCCAGTCCAGTTTTTGCTCTTTCTATTTTTGTAGTGATCTGCTTAGATTTTGCTTTTAGATAGTCTTTTGTTGTGCTTAGGATCTATGGCCTGTTAGTTTTTCTTTTGAAAAATTTTCAAGCCATTCGCGGGTTGTTGTGCATGCAGTCGAGAATTTAAGGTTGCTTCGCGGGTTTTTGTGTTGACATTCATGGTTCATTCACGTATTGTTGTTATAAAAGTTGTGATTTCCTTTAGAATTTGTCCAATCTACTAGGGTTTTCCCTGTATTGAGCATCTTGGATTCTTGTACACATGTAGGGTTTCTTCCTTAGCTTAGGTTGTTCTGTCATTGAGTGCAGTTCACTTGTGCTTGTTGATCAAGTTTCTATTTGAGTGGGTTAGGTTTAAATTTTGTTTGCAAGTTTTTTAGGTCTTTCCTTCTTAGACTTATTCATTCAAGTGCAAGTGTCTCTGTGAGTTCTTAACTTCTGTCAATCCTTTAGTATGCTTGTCTACATCTAATTAATTTGGTAGTGGTCTGAATGTGTCACTTTTACCAAGTTTTTGATCTACTTGTCTTTCAAAGTTGGTAGTTCAGCCCAAGTAGGGTTTAGGTCATCTTTACAGTGCTTGTTAAAGTTTGTCATTTTAAAGATCTGAACGTCTCTTTCTTGCATTTATACAAATTAAAGTTAGTCTAGCTTACTTAGTTGCATTTAGTTGCATCAAATTTTGATTTTTTGAAAAAAAAACAAAAAAAACAAAGCATCGTTATTTGCTATGGTTAGCCCTAGCTTAGGCTCATTGCATTCTTGTTTTTCAATTATTTTCAAAAATAAAAATATAAAAAGTCTTGTGTTTTGAAAGTTGTTTACAAATTTCATTTGTTTCGAAAAGAAAAAGGAAAAAAAACATTATTAATAGCATTTATTTTTTAACAATGTTACATCATCTTTGCTTCCAATGTTGAGTCAAAACATCATGAGTTTCACTCTCGCTGCCTTGAGTAATATAAGCCTTAAAAAGAATGCATAATTTAAAATTTATCAGCAACATTTTTCTTTTTAGGTTCTACGTCAACTATCTTAGGCTAAGTTCTTAGATTAGGGAACTTTTTAACTATCCAAGAGCATTTTGAACTCAGACTTAGTGTCCAATCATTAGGTAAACCCAAGTTTACAAGGGACCAACTGGAAAGCTCCTCTAACACAGGAGTCAATCACGAGCTCGTGTGAGATCTTGGTTGCGGAGATAACCCTCCAATACCTTGTTCAAGCATAAACCAGGATTATTGTGTGTATGGGGGTCCTTTCCGTACCACTTTTTGGGCCCCATGAGGTGTCAATGTTAATATAATTTCGGGCTTAGCTACCCTTCCCATGCATAGCATTCAGACCTCTGAATTTTTTGTCGTAATCTCATTGTAAGTTTGGTAGCCTTAGTGTCCAGACCTTAGGTTCTTACACAGGTGGAAGTGGAAGGCTATTTCCATTACTCCTAGGGTAGACTTGGAAGGTAACCTTGGTTGACAATTTGGGAGGGCGGTTTGGTGATTCAAACACTTGCACCTAGAAAAATCATCACGAGATGCCAAGTAACTACTCTCCATTCTTCACTGATTTGTTATGGGCCCTAATCATCCCAGATGTTCCATTGGAAGGTGTATCTATTGCCTGTCTGTGTTTGTGATACTTAGGATATTTTTTAGTGTGCTATGTGGTTTTATTATGTTTTAGTTTTATAGTTAGGTGTGTGATATAAATTTTTAGTTGTGGATGACCAACCTCCCTGTAGGTATAGAAGGTTTCAAAGCCTTCCTCCAATTTCAGTAGTGGAGCCTAAACTGCCACCTCAAAGGCAGAGACTAGACACAGACGGTTCTTTTGAACCGACAAGTGTTAGTGAAGTTCCAGGTGAACCGAAACTTAGACATACTCAGGCAGAAGTTCCACCAGTAGAGATAGAAGATCTGCAAGCTGACAAGTTTGCAAAAAGTTATAATACACCTCTTACCGATTTAAGTGACCCTGTGTTAATTCAATAGCATCCTTTTAGTTCACCTGAGTTTGGTGTTCCTTTGAGTTTAGCTATGTCTAGTTCAGGAGAAGGCATGTGTACCCCCACTTCAGCCATGATGGCTAGTGAAGCCTCTCCTCCACCGGTGAGTGCTCCAAGACCTAATGCATCTATGGCACCCATAATGTCTTTGAATTTTCCAACTCCACTTTCTCCTAGTGCTTGAGTGGCTAGTCCCTCAACACCTTCAAACATTACT
Source organism: Pseudotsuga menziesii (assembly GCA_001517045.1). Taxonomy (NCBI): domain Eukaryota; kingdom Viridiplantae; phylum Streptophyta; class Pinopsida; order Pinales; family Pinaceae; genus Pseudotsuga; species Pseudotsuga menziesii. The sequence continues at coordinate 23,469 of LPNX010753011.1, forward strand.
ATTCAATCTGGTGGGGTAGTTACTAGGATTCCCAGTGCACCTTTTATTTCTTATCCCTTCCTACAAAATACTCAAAGTGGCCCTAGTGGGTCTACTTATTTTGTTTAAGGATTTCCGTGGAATGGAGGGCACATTACTCCATCCTCACCTTACGTAGCTCCATCACCTACTTATGTTGGTGTTTCATCTGGAAACCAAAACCCCTTTACAGGTTTTAGTTTTTAGACCTCTAGTCAAGTATCGGCTGCTCTATTTAGGAGATATCCTTTTTCACTGTTTAGTGGGGGGATCTCAGCTCCTACTTTCCAAACTCCAGCTCCAGCTGGAACTGGCCAAACAACTTACCACACACCACAAGTTAGTAATCCTTTAGCATTTGGATGGAACACTTTTCAAAACAATGCTACTACACCATAGCCGGTGGCTGGGGGCAACCCCAACTTCTCTTTTGGGAGCCTTGGTGCAAGTACTTCCTCGCCCCAGACTCCTCAATACCAAATTCTGGCTAGGCCAAGACTTCCCTTTCTGGAAACTTTAAACTTGCCAGATTTATCGAAACTGATGAATGATCTCGTGCGCCATAATGTGACATGGTCACCTGTCCCAATCAAATTACCTTCATACATTCCAAAGTTTGAAGGGAAAACTGGCGAGGATCCAGGTGCTCGTATCACAACTTTCCATTTATGGTGTTCTTTCAATTCACTGAATGATGACTCCATTCGGTTGAGGCTATTTCAACAAACATCGACTAATGCAGTGGCAAAGTTGTACATTGAACTCATGTCGACCGCATACGACATTTTTCTTCACTTAGAAACTGTGTTTTTTAATCACTTTCAACTTCCTATCCGGTATGATGCCGACACAGACCTTTTTTTGACCTTTCGACAAAACAAGGCCGCTCATATATCTTATCATATTCAGGAGTGGAGAAGGAGAAAGAGGCTTATCAAAGCTAGCATTCCTCCCGATTTCTTATTGGAATAGTTTTTGAAGTCTTTACTACCTTATATTTCAAAGGATGTTTCCATATCGGGAGTAACTACAGAGGAAGAAGCAATTCTCAAGGCCCAGCAGCAAGATTTGATCTATACTCAATCTAGGATTCTTTACAAGATTATCCCTGAGGCGTTGAGGTCTAATAATGAATTTGATAAACCCAATCCTGGACCCCATGCCAATGGTGTGGTAAGTTCAGTAGAAACACCCACTATAGAGTCATTGGCTAAGCAACTCTATGAGTTATTAGTGAATCAGTATGCAGTAGAGGCAACTAAGGTTGCCACCCCCTCACCTCAAAATGATAATTTCTATTTAACATAGTCTTCCCAAAATGGAAATCAGCAGCCTAGTGGGAAAAATAACAAACAAAATAAGGGTGAGGGGAACCAAAACAAGAAAAATCCCACGAAAAATGCTGAGGGTGGTAAGAAAGAGAAGAAGAAGGTCAAATTTCCTTGCAAATTGTGCCAAGGAGACCATATGACCTACCAATGCCCCTTGCTATATAAAGCACGGAAGTTGCTAAAGAAACAACAACTAGTTGTCTTGAAGGATCCATTTCCCCAAGGAAAAAATGCAGCTTCTAGTTCAAAATATGTTGGGATCACACCAGGTGCTCCTCCTACTAATCATTCTTATATTCATATGGTCTAATCCAATACTTTGTTACAGACCAGAGCAAAAAATTATGAATCGGAGTCTCAACAAAAAGATAATTCAATTGTCAAACATTCAGCCCCACTTACAATTGAAAAATAGGCTGAACCTATGCCTAAGATACCTAAAGGTGTCTTTAAGAAGACATTTCATAACCCTAATGTGAGGGCTACTTTGAACTACTCTATGGTAGAAGATCTAGCCCAAACACCTTGTGCAATGTCGGCTTTAGAAGTGCTACAGAGTTTCCCTTCACAGCGAGAAGCACTCTTAGCAGTTATAGGCAGTATGGACTTCGCGAGCTTGTTGGATAATTTTAATACTTCTCAGATTAAACCATGCCTACCATACCATGTGGCCTTTTCTATTAATGTCGTCCATGGTGGAAAAACCATCGAACGAATGGTTATTGATGAAGGTGCTTCCACGTGCGTGATGTTGATTTCATGCTCTAGGATTTGGGATCCCTTGAGTTGGTCCCATAAAATATTTTGTTGACTGATTTCGATGGAAGGTATTTCCATCCACATGGTATCTTGCCATATTTCGAAATAAAGTTGGCAGGGAAAGCAGTCTCTATTGAAATCGAATCAATTGATGCTCCTTTGGAATACAATATACTTTTGGGGAGAAGTTGGACATATGCAATGTGCATTATTCCTTCGTTCATCTTCCATGTCCTTATGTTTCCACACGAAGGAAAGTTGGTTACAGTTGACCAGCTGAATTATACCCAGAAGGGTCGTTTGGAGACCACTGCATCTACTGTACCCTATATTGATTAGTCACATCCAGCAAATGACATTTTGGGAGTTGGAATGTATACATCGTTGATGGGCATGTTAGATACCAACTCCCATAAATTACTTAGGTTCAATGAGTTTTGGGAAGAATATCTCTACTGTTGTGGATAGAATTAACCCTCGAGTCCTCCCTTTGCATGAATAACCTCAAGTGACTCTATCAACAGTAGAGGTATCTTATCAAGCTATATATGATGTTGTTGTTGATTCCATCACAACTCCTCCAGCCTCCGAAGAGTCGAATGAATCCTACTTGTCGGCATGGGTAGAGAACTCTACATATTCTTACGATTGTTTAAATATGGTTTTTCCATCTAAGAAAGCCAATATGGAAGCCATGATTGGACCTGAAAAAAAATAATGAAGACCTTCATCACAAGTCCTTCTTTCTTTCGAAACTAAGCAAAATTGAGAATATCAATTTCCATGTGAGACTAGTAGAAGGTGTTGATCTTCCTGTTAATCCTTTCCCCAAGGAGGGGATATTTGTCAAGGGGAACATGGCAAGCATCTCCACCACAATTTCGATTAATATCTCTGTGAAACATGATGTTGTGGAAAATGTACATATTGGTGCAAATTGTTCTCCGAAAGAGATTGTTGGATACGCTTCCTTATGTAACAAATTTTGTGACATCTTTGCGTGATCATACGAGGAGATGACACGAATTGATCCATCAATTGTAGAACGTGAAATACAAACTTACCCTAATCTCAAACCTATTCGAAAAAATATCATACCTGTAAATACATGGAAAGCAGCAGTTGTCAAGGATGAAGTGGAAAACTTGTTGAAAGTTGGTTTTATCTACCCGATCTCTCTACAGGAATGGGTATCCAATCCCATTCTGGTAGACAAGAAACAAGGGACTATATGCATCTATACATGTTTTCATGATCTAAACAAGGCTAGTCCCAAGGACAATTACCCCACGCCATTTATTGATCAAATTATTGATGCCTGTGCGGGTACTGAAGTGTTTTCATTTATGGATGGTTTTTTGGGCTACAACCAAATTCAAATCAAACCGAAAGACCAACATAAAATGGCCTTTATTTGTCCTTGGGGTACATTTGCATATAAAAATATACCTTTTTCTTAAAAAATGTCAAAGTAACCTTTCAGCAGGCAATGAACTATGCTTTCCACGACATTAAGCACATTGTCGAGCCATACTTACACGATCTGCATGCCCATTCTCGAAAGAGGAAGGACCATCCAGATCATCTTCGTTTAATTTTTGAATGATGCAGTCATTACAAGATATGCTTAAATCCCAATAAGTGTGTCTTCTTCGTCGAGTTGAAGCGATTACTCAGATTCATAGTTTTGAATAAAAGTATACAGGTGGATCCTTTAAAATTTGAGGCAATTGTCAATCTACCTCCTCCTCGATCTATCAGGCAATTGCAAAGTCTGCAGGGAAAGTACAACTTTCTTCGATGATTTATAGTAAACTATGCCAATATCACCAAGGGTTTCATGTGCTTTCTTAAGAAATACACCACATTGTTGTGGGATGAAGCCACACAACAAGCTTTTGAGGCTTTAAAAAAGGCACTTACATCAACTCCTCTCTTGCGTCCACTAGACTACATTAAAGACGTTATATTGTATTTAGTCACATATGAGTAAACGATAGGGTTGGTGTTGGTTCACAAAGATGACGAGCTCTAGGAGCATGTTATACTATCTTAGTCGTGCTCTAGCAGGTCCTAAACTAAGATACTCTTACGTGGAGAAACTGGATTTGGCGGTAGTTTATGTCATCCAGAGGTTAAGACACTATATTCTGCTAAGGACAACCAGAGTGGTTGTGGATGTAAATCATTTCCAATATGTTTTATCTTGGTGAATAATTAGGGGAAAATTTAATAAATGGATCATCATTCTCCAAGATTTTGACCTTGATTTCCAGTCCGCTAAATCTAAGAAGTCCTTAGTGTTCACAGAATTGATTTAAGAATTCCTCACTAAAGAAACTATACTGATAGAATATGAGTTCTTTCCGGATGAGTACATATTCTTAATTTTGACCTCTAATCCTTGGTATGGAGATATCCTAGTATATCTATAGAATTTGAAATGTGTTGCGACCTTCTCATGGGAAGATCGGCGTAAGCTACGAGTGAATGCCAAAAACTACCTTATATTCGGCGATACTTTGTATCGACAAGGGGTGGATTCTATCTTGCATCGATGCCTCACCCATGAGTAGGTTGAGCATGTCCTAAATGATTCTCACAATAGAGCATGTAGGGATAATTTATTAGGGTTAGCAACGACCCAAAATATTTTACGTGTCGGTTATTTATGTCCCACCATCTTCAAAAAAATGCGGTCACACCCTGCTCCTTTATTTCCCATCATCGCAGTAGGGCCCTTCACCAAGTGGGCGGTTGATTGCATAACGTGCAACCCAATGTCTACTGGTGGGAACAAGTATATCATTGTCATTGTTGACTACTTCACGAAGTGAGCAAAGGCAATGCCTACCTTTAAATTCGATGGCGAAACAATAGCATCTTTCGTTTTCAACTATATTATTGCTAGGTTCAGTATTATGAAGGAGATTGTCACTGACCATGGCAATCACTTCCAGAATAGCATGATGATTGAAATGACCACATTGCTAGGTTTTATGCAAGACCATTCGTATTCCTTCTACCCGCAAGCGAATGGACAAGTAGAGGCAATCAATAACACCTTGAAAACCATTCTCAAACGCATGATAAATGCAAGTAGGTCAAATTGGCACATCATATTATATCCAGCACTTTGGTAATACATAACGAATGTGAATACTACCATGAGTTTCTCACCTTTCTAGCTCGTTCATGGGGTGGAAGCAGACACGCCTGTTGAATGCGAAATATTATCTTTAAAATTTGTTATTCACGTACTTCGTGACGCTACCGATATTGAGGAATGTTTGCTACATTTAGAGCATCTAGATGAGTAGCACAGAAATGCGCTCACTGCAAACGAGGAACATAAGAACCAGTTGAAATACCAATATGATAAAACTGTAAAACCTAGGGTTTTCTCAGAAGGAGAACTTGTCTTGCCTTGGGATCAGGACAAGGAACCCTTAGGGGCAGGAAAATTTAAATCCATGTGGTTAGTACCGATGTTGTGTCAAAGGTTATGAAGAAGGGAGCATATGACTTAATCGATTACGATGGTAATAAGTTGTCAGAGCCCATAAATGGGCTCTACCTGAAAAACTATTATTCCTAGGCATGGTTCTTTTTCTTGTATTATTATTGTATATTTATGTACAATGGTCATTACTGGTTAGTGTTTCTTACGTAGTCTATTGTTTTTTTAGATGTCTTTGGAGTGGTTCGTAGGGTTCATTGATGGCACCAACCGTCACACTTGCAATCTGGATTCATCTACTTGGGTCATTTATGCACCCTTGGGACAACTGGTTGCCTCCGGTGGCGCCTGCCTAGGTCCTGCCACTAATAATGTAGCTGAGTACAGTGCGGTCATTGAGATTCTTTTTTATTTCATTTCGCATGGTATCACCTACCTGGAATTCAGGCTTGGCTCCTAGTTAGATGTCTCTCATCTTAATGGAATTTACCAAGTGAGACACCTTACTTTATTACATCAGTTTTTCAGAATTAGGTTACTTGAAAGGAATTTTGAACATATTTCATATAATCACATCTCAAGGAATCAAAAGACAATCACTGGTGCATTTGCAAACTACATATTAGATTGGCATTTATAACACACATTATAAAATTAAAGTACACAGATACATTTGGAACACATGTAAATAACCAGGTAAATATATATATATATATGTGTGTGTGTGTGTGTGTGTGTGTGTGTAAAATATGTTCATATACATCGAGTTTTATTCGAAGATCCTATCAATAAGTACATCCAAAATACAAAATGGGATCAACATCCATAATATATCAGAACTAGGTATGCTCCTCAGCCTCCTCGACTGTGGCTACCTCTACAGCCTCTCGATAACAAAGTACGACCCAGGTCACCCTTTGGAGAAGGTGTAACCAAGATGGAGGTACTCCTATGACATGATGTTGCATTGCCATTGGATCCTCTCCATCCTCCATGTGGGGAAATTGTGGGTAAGCCTAGACAACTTCCCCTCTACAACTTGGAGCATAGCTCCATCAACATCAACCTCCACTGGTTGAACAAAGGTCCAAGGGTGTCTGTTTGATCGGACAGGTCCTATATCTACATATCATTCAAAGTATATCAGACTTGAGTACATATGTATATATCTCTTTATGAACAAAAAATTCATAAAAATTAAATATTCAAAAAGAAAAAAGACTTACCCATATCTCCCCATGCTCCTCGAGGAGGGATAGCGAGCTCAAGATCGCCTCAAAAATATAAAACTGCATAGGGAAACTACTCCAATGCAGGAACTTGTCTACTCCACCAACAGTAGAATTCATCATCATAACCACTCTTGACTCCACCACCACCACCCTAGCGGAGAAATATATCACCCCGCCACGTAATTCTAGGCTCGCGGGGTGGGGAGGGTGGCAATGTAATAGTGGGGATGAGGGCAGGAAACCTCTCGAAGAAGAATGACACTAAAATGCTTGCATACCCAAAGTTCTTCTTCCTTCCTCTCCTACAATCAAAGAGTTGTCACTTCCTAATCAAGAATAATCCCAAACACCAACCATACATAAACCCCCACAGGAACTCCACTGCTATGTGCATATGAGTCTTTGCAGCTAAATATAAAGTGGATGATCCTTCATCTCTGACAACACTGCTCACTATCACTTTCAAAGGAAAGCTAGTGATCTGTGAGATAGAGATTTTGGTCCCCGATTTTTGAGTCCCTGGTACACAGTATGTGTTGATGTAATCTTGAACACTAAGAGGATCACCCACTCGATTGGTACCCTCCATGTTAACAGGTTCCCCTATGTGAGACAAAACCGTGATGAAATATATATCCTCTGCTAAAAGTTCCAAGGTTTCTCCTTGGAGGTCAAACAAACCAAGATCATGGTCCCATAAGTTCACCAATGTTTCCAATAATTGAACTTGTGCTTGCATGTTTGACGTGTAGTAGAACTTGAGCAAACCGCACCTTCTTAGAGCATTCAAACTCATGGGATCACCGATTGCCAGACGATCCATGTCCTCATGTTCCCTTTCATGCCACTCAAGAACCATGGTGACCTTCCCAAACAACATTTTAACCATTAGTTTTTTCTTAAAACCATATCTACACAGTAATCATGACTGTTCAGTGTAAACAATGTGAGCCATTCATGGGTTTCTCACTGTCAACCCGCGATTACAATGTGAAATCACGACTTCAAATAAGGCCACCTTCTATTACCACATAGTGCCTTTAGGGCAGGCCAAAAAACTAATTTTAAACATGAAATTTAAAAAATTAAAGGCATGAAAATGAAGTAGAGGAAGATATGATTTACCTGGACTTCACGGAATGAAGAACCGTTCACCAGATTGCCCACAATGATCGTTTGAAGTAGAGAAGTAAAATGGTCTAAATTTGGTAAAAACTCAAATGGTATGTTTTCTATTTTATTTTCAACTATTTATAGTAAAAAAAAAAAAATTACCCACTTTTACATAGTTCAAGTCATTTTTTTTCCTGTTATATCAACTAATATAATGTGCCTTTACCTAAGTTTTACATGTTTTGGATGAATTAAAACATGGTTTCCTTTGTATTTAGGGTAGGATATGGTTCCCTTTGCATATTATGCAGTTATACCTTATTCCTTGATGAACTTTAGGATCTCTTTTCATCCACGGACTACGATGTATGACCACTCCTTATCTTGCAAACATCATTGTTCTTCCATGGTTAGGGCCTCCTTTACATGGGTAACCCTAGTTAGAACATTTTCTTGTCATTCTGGTGTCCATGTCGCAGTTGTGCTAGGTTGCAGGATCCTTTGTAGTCATTTTTTCATACCAAAATGAACCTCATTTTTCATCTTTTACCAAGCTACCCTTGATTTTAAGGCTCCCGCCCTTATGTAGTTATCTTTAAGCCCTGGTCTAACTCCCTAAAATTGACTGGATAGTCGAGTTACTTGTTCTTTCAAACTCATTAAAGTAATTGAACGATCATCCACAACAATGATAGTTTAACCCTTTTTCGCACCATGTGCATTACTTATGAAAAAGGAATACTCTATTTTATTCGGAATCTAGAAGAGTATATTCAGGCATAGGTTTATCTCTTTTCTAGACATGGAGGACTAAACTTACAGAAAAGGAACCTGTTCAAGCTTATTTTTCCCTTTTTTGTGCTCTGGATCTAAACATGAAAAAAAATCCGAGCGTTCTTTATGCCATTGTCATGCTCGTTAAACCCTAGTACAAAGCATCGAGTTTACTGTTATTTGTCCCATTATCATAAATAAATGGAACTTTCTGAGTGATCTTGCATTCCTTCACACTCGTTAAACTAAGTCTATGTGCTTGCTTTTGAAGGAGCATTAGTTCGGTGATAGTTTACCCCTTTTTCAGACCTTGTCGACTAAATACAAAAAGGTATACCTTAGTTCTTCGGAAGCTAAGAGAGTTATCCTTTGGATTGGTTTATATCTTTTCAACTTGGGAGAGTAAATTTATGAAAACCCACCCCCCTTAGAGTCTTCTTTGGAGTGTTCAGATTCTCAAAACTATGAAAGAACTGACGAGCATTCACTAATTCAGGCTCGTAAAATCCACGGATCAGGGACATATCAAACATTATTCTCTCTTCTCTTCAATCTTGTAAAAAATGAAGAAAGACTCGAAGTTGAATTTCTTGGAATCATTAAAACTTAACAAGAAAGGAAAGGAAGAATTTCAATCTTTGGGTTATAATTTTGTTGGCAGCATATCATCCTTGAACAAAGCACTCATCTGAGCCTCCTAATACTCATCTCTCAGTTTTCACTTCTAAGTTCAACTATAACTTCGATTCCTTACTCCTCCACTTGTCCTTAATACATGGGGAATCTGTTCATGTCTTCCTACATGATAGGTAAGTCTAGTTGTACCATTTGCAAGTTTAAAGCTACCTTGGGTCATCTTGGTTTCATGCTCATTGTTCAAGGATATTCACCTCTGTCTGATCATACTGATCCCTATCATTTTTATTCTTGAGATTACCTTATGTCTACCTTCCCTTATCCAATATTCCAGTTACTCTTGTGATCTGTTGAAGGATTCATTGCCTTCCTCCTCGCACTATGGCTTCCGATCAATACCTCCTGTCGAAGAAGACCTGGAGTTCCAAAGATGGTACCTTAGGATTCACTACTCATAATGGTGTACTCATTCGCATTAGTCATTAGTGTAACTCATTCACTGATACTCTAATGGATTACTTCCATGTTCGACTTCAACTCAGATATTCACATGGTAAAATTCGTACAAGTTTCTATGGATTTGGATGAATACCTTAGGTTACAACATCTATAAGATAAGTTGCACAATATTGTGCTATGATTTGTGACACTATTTCCATCTATTGAAGACTCATCATTAAATTATTGTGGCTTTGATCCACAATTGTAAAACATACTTGTCCATGTCGCACATATTGTATGATGTAATTGAATCTTGTAAAGGAGCTAGTGTTCCACTGTATTGAACATGGCATCCTCAATAGTGATTTTGTGCATGACTTTGATATGTCTGTTTCGGGTACCTCTCTGCGACCTGGATAACTGAGTCTCTCCGTGATAAAATATTTGTAATGTATTTCAGCCATCGCTTCCCTCTGACCTCATACATTAGGGGGCATCTGTTATACTGTGAAACGTCACTTCTTCGTCTGATTACTAACACAGAGCATGTTGGTACACAAAAGGACATTATGGATTGAAGTAGCCTAAAATATAGATATGAATATATGCCTTAATTCACCTTACTTCCTTAAGCCTTGCCCATGTTTTTAAAGGATTTTTTCTAGCATTCGTGACTCCTCTCATTGCAAGTCGCGAGTCATTCGTGGGTAGTTCCATATGCAACCCATGAATGGATAATCAAATGTTGTACTCACAGGTTTCCTTCATAAGAGTCATGATTCATTCACGATATTCCTATATATGCACCTGCGGTTACCTTATGATAAAAAAAAAAAAAAAAAAAAATATGATTAGTCAGAGACAGTTGGGTTCGAAATCATAACTTCCCCAACCTCCCTAACTATCCTAGACCTCGTAACTTCTCCCCTTTAGCAAGTATAAATAGAGGGGAGGGGTAGAGGATAGGGGGATCAAGTTAGAAGATCAAGGTTATGTTGGAGGAATACATTAGAGAAAGGAGCAAGAGAACTCAGTTCCTGGTCAACAGAGAGGCTTGTCTCAGACATGGTTGTAATGTTCCATGCTACTTATGAATAAAGAGTGATTTTCTTCCATACTTTGTGCACACTATGTTCTTATTGTTATGCAATTATAATATTTCATTTTTTATGATATCACAAATAAGATCTCTGTGTAAAGATATCCATCTCTTTTGCAAGTACTGAAGATCTAAAGCTTGAGGAGCATTTGTAGAAAAGACTAAAGCTTGGATCAGTCTTTGATTATAAGTTAAGTAAGATTTGTGTCCTATTTTCCTTATAAATTTTTATGTAATGTTGTATGTTTGTAAGTCAGAATTTAGTATGTTGGTGACCCCAGGACCCTGTGTCATAAGGTAGAATCCCTGAACAACAATGGCATATGGGCCTTATAGCCCTACTTTCCCAAATTAAATCCCACCACAACTCCCCATGGAGCCATTGGGTCCTACATCCACATCATATGGAGCTCCTAACCCATATTTACGTGAACCCATATAAAACCCATACTTTTCATTTCTCATTCCATATGGTCCCTCCCACATGGATCAAGTTGGGGTCAATCTTATTCAGCCCTCTCCCGTGTAATAAGCTCAGAAATTTGAGTAGATGAATGAGGCCACCCCCATAATCTATAGAATCAAGGAAAGAAGAAAGGAAAAAACAAACAACATAACCAGACATAAGGGTAGGGGGGGGAATCTCCCTACCCAACAAAACCAAAATGATGGAAACCAAAACCAAAACACAAGGACCAACAATTCCCCTAAACAAGGAAAGAAATCCAACCTAAGAACTAATTTACCTTGCACCAAATGTGGTTAATACGGGCATTATACACACCATTTCCCTCTGATTCTATAATTCCAATAAATGATGGAATCCAAAAAGAAAACTTGTTCCAATCCCCCTAAAGGAAACAACACCCCACCACAACAAGAAGTGTTACAACAACCGTCGCCAATCAAGGAGTCGTGTCCCATCAATGGGAACCTCATCTTGCAATGGATGGTTACTTTCAAAAAAATTATATGAACACAATAAAGGTTCGTCTTCAAACCTACAATAAATCATATGGTGAATCTAAAGGCCCCTAGAGAGAGCATACACCCATCAACACTAGTGTGTCTCGACAGATACCACATCCTCGTAGTGATTAGATCCCTAGGATACCAAAACTACTACTATGTTAATATTCCCCTAATCCTCATCTGAGGGAAACACGTAACTAAAACATTGTATATGGTTTGGCCCAGTCCCTTGCCGCCATGTCTACTCTCGAAGTTGTGTAGTCTTTCCCTTCCCAAAAGAAGACATTAATTTCAACTTTAGGCAAAATCGACCCATCTTATCTATGCCTTATGAATTTTGATTTGGACAATGGAGAGATTCAATTACTTTCATTTATCACTTTCTAAATCCCCATCACAATCAAGAACATTATCATTCATCGATGAAGGAGCATCCAGTTCTATGATCTCAACCCACGTTTGGAAACGTCTTGGATCACTCAACTTAGTGCCACCATCCATCACTTTTTATGCTTATGATGGTCAGTCATCACAATCACAAGGCATATACTAGAAAGTCCCCATATGATTATCACAATAGATAATAGTTGATACCTGAATAGGAAAACCATACTCCTCCAAAAGCTGACGGATTCAAACAACCTTTGTACCTGCATTAACAATGCCATGATACTCTTATTTTGTAGTTGAAAGGCATACTACCTTCTATTTCTTACACGAACATATCAAGGGTCCAAAACTAAGTTGAAACACATATCCAAAAGTGGAATTCTTGTCGTCAATATTGTTGACCCAGTGGAAATCAATAAAACTGACCAACAAATGTGAACTACGACAATATTTTATGCCAAATTGATAAGTAGCCTTAATGTATAGAATAATTCACTTTGCATCTTTCCAGTGGCTTTCTCTGGATTCTTACATGAACTGAGAGACCACACCAATGGAAAAAAATATGTCAAGCCAACTATGAGTCAAGTAAATTAAAATATTGACCAATTGTTAATAAAGAGTGGCGTCGACTTGAGGAGAGTCATGGTCCTTAGACAATTTGATCCCTGACCGAAATGGTGTAGCCATCCATTTTGAATAATTTCAAAAGATCCAAAGCATATTAGGGTTGATAAAGAAAGATATATGTTGGCAATGGGTTTTCGTTACATTAGTTGCGCAGCATCGTGGATGTTGTGCAAGCTCAAAGACACCGCGCAAGTGGAAGATTAGCGCGCAATATGGAGATCATAATATCTTTTATATTTTGTGTCACCTTTTGTAGTTTTGGACCATATTTTGTGGATATTGGTCATCATTTTGTAAAACCAGCTAGGAGTCCACATGGACCTTGAATGTAAAGGCACACGGCTATAAGTAGTTGTTGAATTAAAAGTGTGAGAGATCTTGGCAAGGAGAGCATTAGAGACCTGGAGAAATCTGTGTTGTTCTTGGAGATCTGTTGATATGTGGACCATTTTGCTGATTTTGCACGAAGTAATATGACAAGGAGGAAGTTAGTCTGAATCGTTGTGTTCTTTTAAGTTTTCATGTTTACTACTTTTTTGTAACTCATTGATGAATGCAATGTGAATCTGCGACATGGATCTATGATGCGATGCTTCCCTATTTTAAATGATGTTATTATATTGGATCTACATGCACATCGATATGTTTACTATTGTTTTGATTGAATGATGCGATCTGCTAGAGAATAATGATGAATGATTTTGCTAATGCTTAAGTAAGTAATCAGATTTGTCAATGTTGTGGTAAGTTGATAAGTTGATGCACATATTCCTTTTCTATTCTGCGGAAACTTTCTTCAGTCAGCCCTCCCTCAAACATCTCGGATGAGACCTCATCTGCTCTGCAAGTGTTTCTAGAACCTGTCTAGGCCGATGCTGAGGGAGATCGTGGTGGTTTGGCTGTCGACAGAGTGGGAACCCTTGTCGAATGGTTTTGTTAATTGGGTCTGTGTCAACAAATGGTTTCGTTGCTGGGACCTTGTTGCGAATGAGGGAAGGATATGTGGCATCCAACGAGACTAGAAATTAAAGATTGGTTCAATCAGAAGCTACAAGAATTTCCTGAGATAGAAAACCAAAACCATGGACTGACGATGGATAAGTGGTTGGTGAGATACATACATGACGGTCCACATGAGTACTTTTTCTCTGAACTCTTGATCATCTTATACGAGTGGTTGACGTGATTCACCTATCACAAGACAAATTTCCAAGGAGGAGAGCCCACATCTTGGACCCCTGCGTTGATCTAGGACCTGCAGGAAATTGACAACAAGGCATCGCAGGCCATTGAAATCTTGCTGGATAGTATCTTGGAAGGTTATATCACTAAGCTCGCGGTTGATACTATTAATTCCTACAGCTAAGCAGAAAGGGAATTTTCCAACGGACCAAGAGGTAGGTTCCTATTGTCTTTGCAATTGTCAATTAAGATGCTCGTCTGTGAAAATGCATACTGAAGATGCACCTCGAGTAGTATAACTTTGGTGTGCGGAGACTGTGGATACCGCAAATAAAGAGCGGATAAAAATGGAAGGATAAGGGGTAGATGGGTGCAAGTTTCAAGGAGACTATGAGGGAAGCCGAGGAAGAAAGTGGTCTTACGAGTGGAGGAGCAAGGTTTCAACAGGTGAAGAGGTAGAGGACAGGGGAAGGTCCTGTTGCAATCAAAATACAATACCACGAAGAAATACCACACAAGACAAAGTGACCCTATAGTGACGAAAAGGACGACCAGACCTAGGCTACGCCCAGGATAACGAAAAGATCAACCCCCAACAGCAACATTCCCACACCTATGTGCACTATGCCGCATTCAGGAAGAAACACAAGCTCCACGTCGACTTGTCTGATGTGCCAGCACCATTCTAGTAGTAGATCACCATCTATGGGAAGAAGGCCCAGGATGGAGGGAAACGAAGCAAAGTTACCCTTATTCCATGGAAACGGGACTGAGGATCCAGAATAGTACCGGTTCCTATGTGAGCCAGTATGGAATGTCAAACAAATAGTAGATGATCATGTTAAGAAGGACCAATTGGTGCCAACCCTGCAAGGTCGCACACTGGATTGGTATATGAAATTTGTACAAATTCCTATGGGGACTCCGGTGAATACATTAGCAGAAGTTAGGAAAGGACTTATTGAAGAATTCAAAAAACTAAAGTCTGAAGCGCAGTACATTACAGAACTAAAGGAGATTAAGCAATATCCCAATGAGACTATTTGGGATTTCGATCAACAATTCAAGACACTAATGGTAAGGGCCAGTTTTGAGATGAGCGATATTCAGCATAAGGAATGGTTTATTGCAGTGTTGCTGACTCATATCAGACTACCACTGATGCAACAAAAGATTGCGACACAGAGTGAGGCTCTAGAGATCACTATGAAGCTGGAAGCTTCACCCGTTGACAAAAATGCAGTCGGCATGAGCCAAATTTAGACACAATTGGTGAACTTAATGCTCCAGTAAAAAGACATTAAGAAGGGAAAAGAACAATGCAAAGATATCTAGTGTACTCGATGTCGTGTAGATGGACATACTAAGGACACTTGTCCAAATTTCTGAAACTACCTGTTGTTAGGAGCATTGAACCTATTGAGTTGTGGCAATGTACCTTCGTGACGCATTTGTCAAGTATATGAGCATCGACATGAGGAATATGGGTACATGTAGAAGATGGTGACGAAGCCGACAAACCTATACTACTCATTTTATCGATCTATCGGGCATGAAGATAAATATTGTCGTACATATGACCTACTTCAAGAGCGAACATATGATTCATAATATGTGAAGGGAGAGATACAACAACCACAACTGCAACCATCGGTGGTACAACCACCACCTCAACTGTAGTATGTACCCCTATTGTCGATGCAGTTTATACTGCAACAGCAGTTTATGCCATAACTGCAGTATAATCATATGCAGGTGGCTCCGCAACAGCCACATTACATTTAGTCAGCACATTATGTTCAGCAACAACCAAAACCCCCGCAGCACCAAGTAAGTTAGTCACAGTATCAGTAGCAAGCAGGATTCCATAGAGGATTCCGAGGACAAGGGGGAGGCTTTGCTCGAGGAGGAGGACGAGGTCGCAGACCTGTCGAATGTTATAATTGCGATGTATTGGGTCATTACCAGAGGGATTTCCCACAGTTACAGTGTTCATGTACGTATCGTACCGCGATTGATCACACTGTTGATAACTATGCACAACTAATTGCAAGAAGGCAGGTCGAAAATGTCCCACAATTGCAGAATCATAATCAATTACAGAACCAGAATCGTTTGAATCAGAATCAAGCGTAGAACCACAACTAGTTGCAGAATCAGAACCATAACCAAATTCCTGTTCAAAACCAAGTTCCAATCCAGAACTAGAATAAAAATTAGAATGTGAATCAACATATGAATCCACAGCTAAACCAGAACCAACCAACGATTGCGACAATCTCAGTGGAACCCGGGACACAGGATGCTGACATTGCAGTCATCACTCGTGGAGGCGTGACGACAAGAGAAGATAGTCCACATTCACAAATTCAATTAGCTGGGAAGAAGAAGGTGCGGTTCGACATTGATGATGAGAAAGACACATTTTTTGAAGCACATGATGTGATCAGAAGGAATCCCGGTAAGTCACCTAGTTATGAAATTCCCACTGCTTTTGATTCTTCTTTGGAGGCGGGACCATCGCAACAACATGGTACCTTGCAGAACTTCTTTGAGAGTTGCTTGTTGCTGGGAAGAGATCCTGATGCTCTTGTCGAGATTCAGAACCTCTTGCATTGACCGATGAAGGGACGTAATGACTCCACAGTGAATTCTTTGCATAAGAAAAAGACGGGCAAAGACATGCGTATGAACGTTCATATTGGTGACTATGAGGTAGATTCAGTCATTCTGGATCTAGTTTTAGATGTTAACAGTCTGACAAAAAAGACATGGCAGAAGATGGGGAGGCCAACACTGGGCTGGTCTCCAGTGCAGCTATGATTGGATAATCAAGCCAAGGTTCAACCAATTCGGCGCGTGTCACACCTAGGAGTGGATGTTGAAAGCATGAAGACCTATGTTGATTTTGATGTGATTGAATTTGTTGATGGTGGAAGCTATTATTCCGCATTATTGGGGATTCGATGGGCCAATGATAGTATGGCAGTAATCAATTTTAAGAAGCGGATGATGACCTTCGAGAATTAAGATATCAGAGTCATCGCTCCAATGGATCCAAATGAAGGGTGAATATATATTGAGCCAGTGAAGGACGAAGTTGTAAGATGATGGGATCATGCATATAATATCTCAGAAGATTACATCCATCTGAGTGCTGATGTAGAACTTGGTTGGCGCAGTGCTAGCTCTGCGTCTTCTTATTCGGATGACGCTTTAGAAAATTGGCAGAGCCGCTTGCATGAGGTGTTGTTGAGAAAGTGTGGTTTAATTACACATTCACTGTGTCACGTCGCGGCTGAGACTATTGAGTTACTAGTATATGAAGGACTACTTGAGCTATCTACATTCCTGTCAGAATCACAGAGATTGATGGCATTGGAAAAGGCACTGAAGGCTACCCCAATAAGATGGTGAGAAACTCATAAGAAGTCGATCACAGAATGGTAATAGTGTTGAATATTGATGTCGGTTCGCTTTGGAGATACCGAAGTATACCATGCTGGAAGATATGATGCATGGAATAGCCTTGGGAATCATCTGATTGAGTGTCAAACTCTTTGGGCATCACAACCAAAGGATGAGTGGGTCCATGCATTTGTTCACACATTGGACGAAGTGTCACGATCTTGGTACGTATCCGCTAAGTTACATAGGGAAATTACCACTTGGGAGGAGCTAACAATTTGTTTCACTCGTACCTTCAATTTCGAGGATGCCAATCCAAATGTTCACAATGTGTTATAGCTTATCTATGATGTTGTTCTGAAGATAGTGTCGGTTGCATATCTGGTGGATGCACATGCACACTGCCACATGCAGTTGATGATGGAATGTTATAATGTGACTGGAGGACCAGATGATGATGACGATCTATGGAATATCAATATTCCAAAAACAGAAGGAAGTTGGGATGTCATAGCATCGGATGCACTGACGGATCCAATGAATCGGCCATTAAAGAGAAGAAAAGTCAACATTGGGACAGATGAGAACCCAAAATTTGCAAATGTTGGGGCCTACTGGGACGAAGAAATGATGTCAAAAATCACAGATCTGCTACATGAATTCCAAGATTTGTTCCCTACAAAGTTTTTTGAGATGAAGAGGATACTGGGCGATTTAGGAGAGATGAAGATCCCATTGAAGCCAGATGCAAAACCTGTAAGGAAGTGACCCTATCGCTTGAATCCACGATACAAGGAGAGAGTAACAGCTGAGCTTGATAGGATGTTGGATGCTGGAATAATTGAGCCAGTTGAAGAATCGAAATGGATTAGTTCGATGGTAGTCCAAGACAAAAAAATGGGCGAAGTTTGGATCTGTGTTGATATGAGAAAATTGAATGATGTGTGCATGCATGATCCATTTCCAACACCATTTACTAATGAAGTTCTAGAAGGAGTAGGCGGTTAGGTGATGTATTCTTTCACAAATGGATTTTCTGGCTATCACAGGATTGAAAAAGAGGATCGCCACAAGATAGCATTTTTTACTAAATGGGGTTGTTTTTAGTATACTGTGATTCCTTTTGGGTTGAAGAATGCACCTGTGATATTTTCCCGAGGTTGTTGTAGTTGCATTCAAATATTTCATTCAGAAGTTTTTGCAAGTATATATGGATGATTGGACAGTGTATGGATTAATTAGAGATCATCTGGTGAACTTGCAACTAATGCTAGAGCGATGTTGACAGCATCAGATCGCGTTGGACTAAAAAAAGTGTATTTTATATGCACCATTTGGGATGTTGTTGGGTCACATTGTTTGCAAGCAACGAATTTTGGTTGACCCTGCGAAGATTGCGTTGATTTTGAGCTTACCACCTCCTATGAATGTAAATATGCTTAGAGCGACATTGGAGCACACAAGATATTATCGCAAGTTCATACAAGAGTATGTTGCGCTTATCGCTCCTATGGAGAAATTATTGAATAAGGATGCAGTATTTGTATGGAGTTAAGTGTGCCAAGGGATTTTCAACACACTGAAGGCCAAAATGGCTTCTGCACCGATATTAGTTTTTACAGATTGGGACAGGGAGTTCCATGTTCACGTGGATGCATCATCTGACGCGTTGGCAGTGGTGCTCATGCAACCAGGAGAAGGAGATCTAGATCAACCGATTGCTTTCGCTAGTCGGAAGTTGGCATCCGCAAAGAAAAACTATACAACCACTGAGAGGGAAGGTCTGGCAATGGTATATGCATTTCACAAGTTTAGGCATTACCTATTAGGTAGTCGCTTCAAGATGTTTACAAACCATTATGCTTTGAAGTACCTAGTCAATAATCCTATGTTAGGGGGGAAGATATGTCGATGGCTACTTCTTTTTCAGGAATTTGATTTTGAGATAATTGTGAAGCCAGGTCGCTTAAATGCTGGCCCTGGTCACTTATCTCGTATTGAGACAGGCGAAGAGCCAACAAACATTGAATATGGATTGCCTGATGCACAGTTGTTCAGAGTCGACATGTACGATGATTATTATGTTCAAATCATTCAGTTTTTGGTGACAAGAGTCGCACCGGAGGACATTACAACAAGTCAAAAGAAGCATTTGGTTGTTAAGGCCTTAGATTTCCAATTGATAGTGGGACAACTATATAAACTAGGACCAGATGAGATCTTGCAGCGATGTGTCATACCGCATGAACAAGGGTAAATATTAGCAGAGGCACATGCAAGAGCTATCGGTGGACACTATGGAGGTCAAGCTATCGTGAGAAAGGTGCTTCACGCAGGGCTATGGTGGCCCACTCTTCATAATGATGCGACAGATTATGCGTACAATTGCGATATCTATCAACAAACTAGAAAACCATCAAGAAGGGATGAAATTTCACTGGTACCTCAGGTGACATTGCAACCATTTGATAAATGGGCCATGGACTTCATGGGACCAATCAAACCACCTGGGTAGCGAACTGGTGAGCGGTATATTATTACAGTGATAGACTATTTGACAAGATGGGCGGAGGCCACACCAGTCATAGATTGCACCGCTATGACAACAGCAAGGTTCTTATTTGACAACATTGTTACTCGGTTGGGATGTTCAAGGATATTGATGAGCGACTAAGGGAGTCACTTCATCATTCGCACAATCAACGCATTGACAGAAGAACTTCAAATACAACACAAGAAGAGTACCCCATATCATCCTCAAGCGAATGAGACAGTAGAAGCATTCAACAAAATATTGGACCATGGGCTTACAAAGGCATGTACTGCAAACTGCGATGACTGGGCCTTAAATATTCTAGCAGTCTTGTGGGCATGTCCCACCATTTGCAAGAGATTGACGAGACAGACACCATTCAAGTTGGTGTATGGTAAAGAATCAGTCATGCCTATGGAGTACATTGTTCTGAGTCTGCACACTACAGCTGCAACGGGCATGGACGATGAAGCAAAGCTCGAGGAGTCTGTAGAGCAGTTGGTACAGCTCAAGGAGGAATGTTTTATCATAGGTTTCCACCAGCACATTGAGAAGGATCAACATAAGGCTTGGCATGATCGCCACATAAATAATAAACAATTTCAGCAAGGTGACTTGGTGATGTTGTACGACAACAAGATCTTGAAGCATCTAGGTAAGTTACAGATGCACTGGTTAGGTCCATATCTTGTTAATTCAATTACTTCAAGAGGGGCGGTTCAACTGCAGCAATTAGATGGAGTGATGATCCTAAAGCTAGTGAATGGTAGCAGGCTGAAGCCCTATAGGATGGGCCCAGAACCGCACACTACTTGAAGCACTACACAATGAAAAAAAAAGGTAGGATGATGGATGAAAGGAGGGCACACCAAGAGGAGGTGGATGTGCAAGAGCAGGAGTCAGTAATGCAATTAGGAGGTCATGCTATGACAAATGTAGAGGTGCGCACAGAGTCAAATTAGTAATAAATGAAGACAATTAAAAGCAGTAACCAGTGGCACTTGTGGAAGTGATGCATAATGATGGCGGATCCAACCGTTGGGTTGACAAGTTTGACAACGGATTTGGGTAGTTAATGCATGATTTGGTCATGATGGTCGCGTTGATTTAGTAATGATGAGTATGATTTGATTTGGCGCTATAAGAGGGAGCTCGATGCATTCGAAAGACACCATTGTGCAAAGTTGAGTTGAGTTGCAGATTTGTAGAGCAAGTTTCCAAGTGAGTTCGAGGGGATTGAGTAAGTTGCTGAGTCCAAGATGGTGTGTGATTGTTAAGTCTTGCAGGGAATTGGTGTGGCATGCAGAGTAACCCAGACACGGTAGATATTTCAAGTGAGCGAGATTCACCTATTAGACTGGTAAACATCCTTGAAGACATCGCTAGTATGCAGATAAGCTCATCCTCGGTGTCGAAGAAGAAGTGAAAGGGTCATAGGCCTAGCTCTCCAGTGCTGTAGAAGAGGCAGACCCATATGTCTACAAGAGCAATGGAGGGAACTGTGCAAATGGGGCCATCGAGATTAGGAGTTGTGGAGTCAGCGACTCGAGTAGGAGTGTCTGTTAAGGACATCGCTAGGTATGTACCTCCTAGTCGACCAGGTGTGAAGGCCAAGAAGCCCACTAAAAATCAGAAATACTAGATAAGGATGATCATGATAACACAAGGGATGGTATGCACCTCTGACATTGTTCTTGCGCTGATGCAGATGAAATATGAATATCACGACTTTCTCGCACTAGAGGATGTTGCGAATGAGCCATACATGACAATGGTAGCGGTAGAAGGCAGGACGATTGAATGCATTCCGCATGACTGGGTGCGCAAACTTGATGGAGCCGGATTGCTCGGGTTGATCAACATGCTGCACTTTGGGTGGCCAACCGAAGTAAATGCGTGCGTGAAGCAGCTTTTGGCATGCTTCCATGAAGGATTTTTGTGGTTAGATAAGCATGTCGAAGTCATGGTGGGGCTGATTTCAGAAATAACGGGGCTACCCAAGGATCGGACAGACCCCTCACAATATTTCCACAGAAAATATAATGACAAGAAGCTGGCGGTGGCATTAAAGAAGTGCTCTGCTTTGGAGCGCGATGGGAGGGTGTACCACATTGATAGTATCAATGACCACATGGTATACATTGGTGCAAGGATTTTGGATAGTAAAGTGCTCAGGAAGAACTACCCTGCCCAATGTAATTCGAGTGTGGTTGCATGTACTGAGTTGTGTGCAAAAGGCGTACAGGTGAACTGGTCACTCTTTCTCATGAACAAGTTGGCATAGGATGCAGTAGCAGTGCAGGCGAGAGAAAGACCATTCACATATAGTTGGATCCTCATATTGATCATGTTAGTGGCCTGGATGGAGCCAGATGACTACCAAGGCATGGATGTAAAAGCGATAGAAGTATGTAAGGGTGCACGATATCAGAACTTATGGTGGGTGAAAGAACTTGAAAGATTAATGGATTGTTTGATCCAATTTTGGATATAAAGGGAAGCGTTGCATGTAGAAGTGGTAAAATTTCCAATATTGTTAGAGGAAGCCATGACAAAATATCAAAGGATTGCACGGTTCACAATTGGACCACATGTTATTCACGTTCAAGCGCGACGGGACCCAGACAAGCAATGGTTGTTGATGCCGTATAAATTGTCTAATACAAAATTGGATGTGATGGTGAATGATTGGTCTGCACAATGGTGAGAACCAGTTAGTATGGAAGAAGTCTCGATGGGACCCCTAGCGGATGCACCTATTGATCCCATGTGGAAAGATGACCAGCCGAGTCACCACGAGTCTGATGAAGAATCGTTGACAAAGACACCCGCTGACCCGGTAGCAAAGCACATTTTCAATGAATTAAGAACAAAGAGACGCATGGAGCAGGGTGCCAGTAGTAGCATCGCGCAAGGGATGGAGGTCCAGTTACATCGACTCATTAAGGAAGTTGAAAATGCAACCAATGCGACAACAAAGGAAATGAAGAAATCAACACAAGATGGATTTGTCAAAGTAAGAATGAAACTGGATTCTTTGTACAATGTTATTTTGAAGAGAGCACTATAGGAAGGAGAGATGGTGTAGGAGCTTGCGTCAATCAGCACTGAGCCGTGGGTTAGGAATGTTCAAATTCCCCCTACTGTGCTTGACGCTTGACGAGAGTATTTAAACACCTCCATACACTAGTTGAAGAATATATCACTAGATATCAACGTGATGTCCACACAGGCGTTGGAACACTTGCAATGAGTTTCCAACCTAGAGTTGGCAGACAGACAAAAAGACATCAGCGATCGGTACTTATGGTCACAGGAGAAAGAGGAGAAAGGGCAGAAAGAGGTCGAGTACTTGCAACAAGCAAAGGAGAATCTGATAGAATAGAAAGTGCACGAGATAGAATCCTTGAAGAAAGAACAAGAGGAGTTGGAGGCTAAGAGTGCTAAAGAGATCATGGAGCTAAAGAAGGAACATGATCGCCTTGTTGTTGAGAAGGCCCATCTTTTTTATAGTTAAGTTCAGTTGGAGGCAACAGTTGTGGGTGCTTGTCAGCATGTCTTGGAGAGTACTGCAGAGCTGGATGTGGTAGCCAGAGCACAGCGGCTTGGGGTCGTTATTACCCAGTTACATAAGGATAACAACATTTTGGAGGCCTTGATAGACCCGGCCACTCCACAAGAGAAAATTGCAGAAAGGAAGAGTGCCACAGAAGACTTGGCGACAAAGCTCGACGAGCTGGAGCAAGAGGCAAAGAAAGTGGCGGATGCAACTACACAGTTTTGGGGAAACGTAGTGTAGGATGAGTAGTTGGTGCAACTAACCACATAGTTGTAGGAAACAGAAGGACAACTTGTGACATTGATTACGATGCCACCAATGGTCCAGGTCNGGGGAACGTAGTGTAGGATGAGTAGTTGGTGCAACTAACCACATAGTTGTAGGAAACAGAAGGACAACTTGTGACATTGATTACGATGCCACCAATGGTCCAGGTCACACGATTTGCACAGCTGAAGGAGTTGTAGCAGCATGTTGCAAAGGCCCAAGAGTGTCAATGAAAGCGCACTGAGTGGTTAGATGAGTTCCAGTATATTGATGCATAACTTTCGGGTAAGGAACTTGTTGCGTTGCAGGCCGCATAGGAAGGTAAAAAGGAGATTGAAGATAATTTGTTCGAGCACCCAGTCACCCACGACTTGATGACAAGCCAAGAGATCATGGAAAAGATCAAAGGGTAGGTGAAAGAAATTACTTAGCAGTATGAATATTTCAAGATCAAGATAAATGAGTACACTGTGTCTAGTTAGCATGGCTCGAGGATGAGCCACAAGATTATGTTGGGGGCCTATTAGCAAGGGGTTTTGGATATATTAGTTTCACAAGCTCAAAGACACTGCACAAGTGGAAGATTAGCACACAATGCGAAGATCATAATATCTTTTATATTTTGTGTCACCTTTTGTAGTTTTGGACCATATTTTGTGGATATTGTCATCATTTTGTAAAATCAGTTAGGAGTTAATTAGAATGTTGTCCACATGGACCTTGAATGTAAAGGCGCAAGCCTATAAGTAGTTGTTGAATTACAAGTGAAAGAGATCTTGGAAAGGAGAGCATTAGAGACCTGGAGAAATTTGTGTTGTTGTCAGAGATTTATTGATATGTGGATCATTTTGCTGATTTTGCACCGAAGTAATATGACAAGGTGAAAGTTAGTCTAAATCGTTGTTCTTTTCTATTTTCATGTTTACTACTTTTCTGTAACTCAATGATGAATGTGATGTGAATCTGCGACATGAATCTATGATGCAATGCTTCCCTATTTTAAATGATGTTATTATATTGGATATATTTGCACATCAATATGCTTTCTGTTGTTTTGATTGAATGATGCGATCTGTTAGAGAATAATGATGAATGATTTTACTAATGCTTAAGTAAGTAATCATATCTGTTAATGCTGTGGTAAGTTCATAATTGTATGCACATATTCCTCTCCTATTCTGTGGAAACTTGGTTCCGTCAGCCCTCCCTCGAACATCTCAGGTGAGACCTCATCTGTTCTATGGGTGTTGTTGGACAAGGTAATACTTGTCTAGGTTGGTGCTTAGGGAGATCACGGTGGTTTGGTTTTCGACAGAGTGGGAACCCCCGTCGACTAGTTTTGTTGGCTGGGTCTGTGTCAACAATACCATCATTCTTTTGTAACACTTGAATGACCAAAAGAAATTCAAAAGACCAAGGTCAGTCATTTCAAAGGTATCTGTAAGTTGTTTCTTCAAATTGAAAATTGATTTGACATTGTTTCCAGTTATGACTAAATCATCAACATATAATGCAATAATAAAAGTATCACCATGAGTATGTTATACATAAATACTATGATTAGATTCACAATGTTTGAATCCAATATTTATGAAAAAACTATCAATATTATCATACCAAGCACGTGGGACTTGCTACAAACCATATAAGGATTTCTTCAGTTGACAAACAAGACAGGAATCATTCACAAAAACAAGAGGTTATTGTTGGGTGTGGAGCTTGATTATTATTTTATCTGTGTTTGAACTCTTGTATGGTGAAGCATAAATGTGGAAATAATTGCCTTGTAAAATGTTGTAATTTTGTAGTCGATATGAGTCGTTCATTAGATCTCACATCTAAAATTAGAAATTATGTTAGGGATTTTGTCCCTAGAAAGCAAACCTCTTTTGTATGAGGAATTGTATTATGAAAGAAGAGACTATGAGAGAGAGCAAAGTGGAAGTTGTAGTGGATATGTTGCATGTCATATCCCTTCATTTTTTTGGACGGTTTAATATAAAGGACTGGAAATTTATGTGTGGACATATCCCATCTTAGGTGAACCACATTATAATGGTGTCTCTCTTGCATTGTGTTTATGTGTTTTATTTCTGCATCGTTTTTTATGATATTGTTATGTGATCTTGTTTTCTAACAATTACTCCATGCATATTTCTTCAAATAAATATCCATGAAGAAATGTATGTTTCACATCCATTTGATGAAGTTCCCATTCAACCAAGCAACAAGCAAAAGAATCAATCGAATAGAGTTCATCTTTGCAACAAGTGAAAAGGTTTTAGTGTAGTCAATACCTTCTTTCTAAGAGAATGCCTTGGATACCAAACAAGCCTTGTGATGTCAACATCACCTTATAAGGTAAACTTCATCTTGTAGACCCATCGACACTTCACACAATTATTTTCATGTGGTCAGGGAACTAAATCCAAGGTTGAATTTTTCAATAAGGAATCAATTTCAACATACATAACATTCTCCCATTCAGGTAGTCTTTGAACATCAACAAAGGTGTTAGGAACACAAGTTTCAATAACATGATACATCAAGGAAACATGCCATGATGTTTATAATGACAGGTTTTCCAACCAATATTGACATCACCAATATAAGGTCCAACAGCTTCAATAGTCTTAGCATCCCATCGAGGTAAACAAGTTATTGATGAAACGGGTTGGTTAGTTTCAGGAAGTTGTGCATGCATGTTGAAAGCTTCAATTGATCTAGATCGACTCCTAGCTGACTTAGGAACAAGGGTTGACTACGGAGTTGTGGATTCAAAGGAAGGTACAATCAATCCAGATTCTTCAAGAATATGAAAAGGATCAATGTGCAATAAGCCAAAGGGAGTGTTAAATAATTTAATACCTGAAGTATTTTCATTAA
The DNA here is from genome assembly GCA_001517045.1 of Pseudotsuga menziesii. NCBI lineage: Eukaryota > Viridiplantae > Streptophyta > Pinopsida > Pinales > Pinaceae > Pseudotsuga > Pseudotsuga menziesii. The sequence goes on from LPNX010753011.1 coordinate 50,159, forward strand.
ATATCACATTCATGCCCAAGATTATGTGTTGTTTAAATGGTCAAATAGTTGATACGCTTTTGATCCATCAGAATGGCCCATCGTGATGCAAGCATGACTCTTTTCATCCAATTTATTCTTATATCTATCACTAATGTGTTCCCAAACAATGCATCTAAAGGTTCTAGGGTGTTTGACATAAGGTTTTCATTCCATTCCACTTCTCGACTGGAGTCATGTCATTGAAAACCCTAGCCAAAACAAGGTTCAAGAGGTATTCTGAGCAATAAATAGCTTCTGCCCAATATTTTGTCGAAAATTCTTTGGCATGTAGTAGACATTGAGCCATTACCACCAAAGCTCTATTCTTCCTCTCTGCCACTCCATTATGCTAAGGGGTGTGAGGGACATATTTCTGCCAAGAGATGCGACTCTACAATAGATATTCTTCAAACTATCAATTCACATATTATCCACCATTGTCTGATCTCAAACATTTAATAGGTCTACTGCATTTATTCTCAACCAATACCCTAATTTCCTTTAATATTTCAAATACATGACTCTTATTCTTCAAGAAATAGACCCATGTAAACCTAGAGAAATCATCAATAAAATTTAAAATATACTTCACACCTACTAATGAGGGTCTGTTCATGAAGAAGATATCACTGTGAACAAGTACCAGACGATCCTATTCTCACCATGGCTTCTTATAATCAAAGGTTGATTGATGATGCTTTCCAAGTACACATCCTATACAAAATTCATCAAGTGTAATAGTCTTTTGGAGGTCAGTAATCATATTTCTTCTTACCATCATATTTAAACTTCAAAAATTCAGATGCCAAAGTTGTTCATGCTAAATTCGACTCCATTCATAAGTCCGAACAATGAGAATTGTCAGTCCATAATCATGCCTAGGAGAATCACAAAACTTATATAATCCATATTTGGGGTCTAGATAGCCTATAGAAATATATGTCTCCCCAATCCCTAGATCCTTTATGATAAAATGATCTAACAAAAACTCAATAGTCTTTCCAGTATGAATAACTTGAACAACCAACATCAATTTCACACTCAATCTAGGCACATGATATGCATTGGAGATTCTACCATGACAACATTCAACATATCTGCCTCCAGCAACTATGAGAGCATAATCATCATATAAATTAATTTTTTACTATGATGATCCACATAGTGAAGAGAACATATAAGAATCCTTAGACATATGATGAGTGCAACTAGAATCGATTATACACTTAGTCTAATTGTTGTGGGCATGTAATGCATGGGAATTTTTCACATAAAAGGTAAAATTATTTATAGGCCAATAAATCAATCGTATAGTTGACATGTCTTGTTCAAGATGCTTGACCTTTTCTTTCAATGAGGTTTCTCCACATGTCCCACCTTTCCATATTAGTGGAAGATTTTTTTCTTTCGATTCTTCTTGTTTGATGTTGACTCGCTAGTATTTTCCTTAGTATTATGGTCTAATACCATGTTGGGAAAATATCCTCTGAACAACTGGACAGATTAGAGAAGAATGAAAATATAATAGAAATCCAAAAACATAGGTGGTGTTCAGAGACAGAGTTTACAACACTTAAGCACATACAATATGATTAGAAAATCACAATGCAACATCTCTTAAACAATAAGTATTCATCATTTGTCATATCAATACAACCCAAAGGGTCATTTTTTATAGTCTCTAGATCTAACAAACTTCCTTGAATTAAGGGAGATATGGTCCACAAATAAATGTCGGCAGTACTAATTATTTCCTAAAAGACTGCATGATTCTATTGAATAGTTGATTGTTTTAGTAGAGTCGGCCATCCAATCAAGTGTCTCTTTGACCATCAATTCAATCGATATCTTTGTCTAATATACAATCGACTCTTCTACTAGTCAATTATTGACTTTCAATTTACTATCTCTAAATCCAATGGTGTGATGGAACTACATAACCCAAATTGACATTGGGAGGGGCTTAAGGAGTGTGAAGGTGATCTTTTTTCTCTCGAAAAAATTTTGAACAGAGAAGTAAGCCTCTAAAATATTTAACCATTTCTTTAAAAAAATTGCACCTACATGTCCTTCAAATAAGGGAATGTCATAGTTAAAATGTGCCTTGAAGGGAGTCACACCTCTTAATTGGTTTCTTGTATAAGGTCTCTCCGTCGTTGACAAAACTCATTTAAGGATCCAGGTGAAATTATCCATCATATTGCTCCTCTATCTTGTAATGGATTCCTTGAGCAATAGATTAATAGGATCTCCTACGCTATCATCTCTCTTTTCTTCTCCCACCATATGAGACTTATTGGGACAATGAGAGTGGTTTTCCGCAAGTTCAACTAGTTCAAGACCTAATTCTCAATATTTGAATCTCATTGGGGACATGCACTAAGAAACAACAAGAGAATATTTCTATGCTTCCACTGATCTTGATTATTTGGAGAATGAAATGAAGGAAAAAATATAAAATAGAAAGACACACATAATATTTTTTTGAAATCATAGTATATAGTAAAACCCAAATTATATTATTGAATGGAATGGAAAAACAATGTAAACTACAAAGCAATACAAACTAGCTCGGATGGTGGTAGCTTATCTATGAAGAGGGATGTGTTGGATACACTCATTCGTAGGATATGATTATAAAGAGACTGCAAAGGGTCTTTTTATCATAAGCATAAAGAGGGAAAAAATGTAACATCCAAACACCTAACCCTTGGAGATGAAGTGCCAAAAGGATTCTGTGGGTCCCTAAGTGGCTAGATGATATGTCAACTTCACAGGGGCGTAAATAATTGAGAATTACAACCTTTGGATATGGCCATGGAATGACATCGCAATCCTCGGCCTCCTAATTTTCCCAAAAATATCGTTTAGGGCCTCAAAATGACCCTGAAGGTTTGGGAACTAAAAAGCCATAGAAAATTGTCGAGAAAATGAATAAAATTTGTAACTTGGTGGAACAGGTGGGTGGTCATTAGTATCCACTTGGAACATCAACAATCACTTAATTGTCCATCAACATTAGAAACTAAGGTAAACTAATGCAATAATCAGTTAATGTAGACATAGATCGCTCATCACAAAGTAAATTAAACGGTGATTAATTCAATTTTGTTAACATTTGTCATTTTATATTGGAGAATTAAATTCTAAATTGAATAAAAAAACTACAGCTAAGAATTCATCAATAAACCATTGCTATGACTATGGATAGTATACCAAATGTACAGAGAGCTTCCAATAACTCACATACCAAATTCAACATCTATAAAATACATTTTTTATTATAACAATCCATTGAATGCAATTCTAAATGAAAACCCATCTCACAACAATAAAATCACACACATAATTGACAAAAACATTTAACCTTAGAAATCCAAATGGGAAAAATGACTATTGAATGGTTGCCTAGTGTTCATTTCGACAATCTCAAGTTATTATGTAGCTCATAACTCTATGTCATCCTCACCTCTTGGCCAATGAAATCCCTTTGAGATTCAAGCTACAAGAAAATGTAGGACAACTAGGGTGGGGTGTTGGTAATGGGAAAACCAAGAAATTGACCTTTCATTTTGCATTCCTCATTTTTCTCTATGATTTTATTTTCTCTTCTTCACTTAATTATTTGTTTTTCCTCTCTTCTCTCGTATTGTTTGCATTATATTTTATGTTTTTATCTAACCTTCATGAATTGCCAAATTGCACTTGTAGGTTCTAAGTATTATACCCATTCATTTGATTGGAGCCATTTTAGATCAAGAGTAGGGTAGAAATGATTCAAGTATCATATATGATCTCCAAGCTGGGGGGTGCTTTGGGGGATGCATTGGGTTTTCTTCATTGCCATTTTTAACTTTCATTGGTGTGGTCACAAGACTTGGGCTCCCATATTGGATGGATGATTATCTTCTCATCTTCCATTGAGCCAATAGTAACAAATCATTGTCCCTTGCTAGAGTTGACGCTACATCTTTATTACTACATACACAATTAAGGCAATTTTGTGTATGTGTATAAATCGCCCTTCTTCCAATATTGCTTGTGGTTTTTCCAAAATGGAAATTCAATCTTGAGTCATCCATACTAGTGATAGAGATTTCATAGGAAAAATATTCCCTCATTACCAAAATTTTGGACAAAAATTATATTATCTCACTTAATGTCCACATTGTTCGATAGTCCTATACCTAAATCCACTTAAAGCAATATTATTTCCATTGATTGAATTCCATCTCGCAAGAATTCTTCTTAATACCTTAGAAAACCCAAATTGTCGCATTTTCTTTTCAAGATGGATTCACTTAAAAACTCCAAAGGTAATGCTAACGATTTGACTCATATTGGGTGGTCAATTCCTCTTTCCATATGCAAGTCAAAACATGGAGTCTAGGGTCTTGGATCTAGCAAGGTAGAACCAAAGAACTATCTTCCTCTTCTTATCCTTTCCATGTCTTTACCATTCTTCAAAATGAATGTCATCCATCCCCATGAAAAAAATGTGAAATGTTGGTATATGCCCAAATATTTTCCTTTAGACGTTGCCTATCCATTCCCTTAAAGTTTTTTTTATATGTATTCTTAGAAACCTGCCCACCATAGCTAGCTCCTACATTGGGATTATATGCTCCAATAATATGTATTGTTCAATCACCATTTCAACTTCCCCTTCCTTGATCTCATGAACTTCCTTTGGATTTTGCTTGTCTACATTTTGTAGGTTGATTCCCACCTATTATATTTGGAAATACAACTAGTTTCTCAAATCCTAGAACCTTCTTAGAGCCTCCACTCTCTAAATCTTCCATGTGGGTTACATTTGCACATAGGTTATTATCCATTCTTCTTTACCATAAGGACGTGTTTAGGTAAAACTCCACTTTATTGATTTCTTAGAGCCTAGCAAAAATACATATGGAGAGCAGGAGGAAGAGCTTGAAAGGAAACACTTTTGGGATCCAAACCCTTCTTCCTTTTCTTTAAATTGGTTATATGCGCTTCTAGGACATAACAAGACCATATCCCCAAGCAAATTCTTGTCAAAATTTAAGCATAAATGTCGGGTGGCTTAGTTCCTACATTTTTTTGACACTTAGTTATGCACCATTGGGGGTAACATTTAGACTTAGACCTAGATCCCTTGATGGAATCCTTATTTTACATTCCTTGTTCAATTAAAGAGTACTAGGAGGTCCTAATGGATTATGAAAATTTGCTAAGGATGTAGAGGAGGTACATAGAGATTCATCTTTCATAGGTTTGATAATAAATCCAATGAACAAAAAATTGAACTGTTACCATATCCAAAGGTTCCTTGCCATAGTCCATGAGTTTTAGTTCTTTTGTTCTCTCTCACTCATATGCTTAGTGGTAGAAAAAATAAATGAAAATTAAAATATATATATGAAAAGGATATGGGTGAAATTATCCATTATCTCTTTCCTTTGTTGTGTGAGGGATTCCTCAAGCAACAGCTTAATAATATCCCCTACCTTGTCATCTCTCTTTTATTCTCTTGACATGTGGGGCTTCTTAGGCCATCAAGAGTGGTTTTCCCCAAGCTCAACTAGTTCGAGACCCAACTCTCGATATCTGGATATCGTTAGGGATATGTACTGAGAAACAACAAGTGCATATTACTCTGATGCCATTAATCTAGATTATTTGGAGAACAAAATGAAGATGACAATATAAAATGGAACATGCATAAAAATATTTTGTAGAAATCATAGGAGTACAATAAAACCCAAATTATACCAATGAACGGAATGAAAAAACATTGTAAACTGAAAAGAAATACAAACTAGCTCAAATGGTGGTAGTTATCTCTTAAGAGAGATCTATCGGCTATGCTCATTGCCAATATATAATTACAAAGAGATTGCAAAGGGCCTTTTTATCATAACCATAAAGAGGAAAAAACCCTAACGTCCAAAAACCTAACACTAGGAGATGAAGCGCTAAAAGGATTTTGTTGGAGTCTGTAATGATGACTAGTGTGATGTTGTTGGTATGTGTAATGATGTCTAATGAGATGTGATGAGGTGTTATGATGATATACCTACCAAAATAAGGCATAATACTCTTCATAAATCTCTATATTATAAAAATGAGTTATCCCACATGCATCATGAAGTAAATTCTCTTATTATGATTCTTTATATAAGAGAAGTGGAAACTATTTCTCCCACATGTATAATGGGATGTTATATATCCATACCTATAGCTATATAATAGAGATGGAGGAGACTCATTTGTAAATGATGAGTATATGCACATTATTGCATCATTGACACATGAAATGAAGGAGTGTGATGTTATGCTTACTTGAGGTGCCATGTATTGTAAGAGTTGGAGTTTTATGAAGAATAATAAGATCAAACCATCATGTGGATGTTTCCCCATTTAGGGTTTTACCATGTATATCTGGTGTACTCTCTCTTTTCTCTTTCCTTCTCTTACTATTTGATTTTTTGGTGCTTGTATTGATAGGATCATAGACTAGTTAGATTTTGTTTATTGATCTACATGCTAGTAATTTTATTGTTATACGTTTATGCATATCTCTCAATAATCTAACATGGTATCAGAGGTAGTTACTAAGCTCTACCTCCTTTCATAATTTTTTGTTAAATATTTTACAAGAATCAAGTTCTTCAATTGAGGGGGGGTCTCCTTCTCAATTAGATTTTCCATCATATCTAGGCAACCATTGAGGTTTTTCTTCATATGTGAGCATTTATTTACATGTTTGATATTTTTTCTCAAAATCCTAACCTCATCATTTATTTTTCAGATTTTTTTCAAGTTTTACTTGGGTTTTATTTATATATGAAGTTGAAATCCATTTTGTACTAACTTGTTATCAAGGATCTATTGTAATGTCCCTACTTGGAATTTTGGAGAAAATTACAATTTGGGCAAATTCAAGCTTAACTAGTCATAACTCTAGGGGGGGTTCCAACTAACACCAAATGGTACCGAATTTGAAATGCAATGGTACCATTAGTATTATGACATCCTAATATGATCTTTAAACACTTTTAGTCTGAATTCAATCCTCTACAACTTGGTTTGGGGCTAATGAGAGAAAGTGCAAGTTTCCTAGGAAAATGTAGTAAACTAATATTTCTTCGTTTGGCTCCAAACACCATCGAACCTTTATAAATTCATTATGTGAGGAACCTATGGGATTTAAAAAATAGTAAGAGACCTAATACATTCAATGGTCGAATCAGAAAACTCATTTTGACGTGTTATTCAGTGCACAATTTTGGCCAATTTATAGCTTTGGACTATTGAAAGCCATCTTGATACAAATACACCCAAATGACTTCAAATTATGTATGGAATGGATTGAGGGGTATTATGACATCCTAATTCACATTATAAATGATCATACACTTTCCAAATGCTTTTGAAACTTGATTTTGACCCTAGGGAAAGAAGGACAAAGACACTAGAAAAATTGATGTTAAAACCCCCAAGGGTAGATGCCACTTTTAGATCTCCAAATGCAGTACGACCCTCCCAAATTTAAGAAATATTATTGGGATACATATAATACATCAATGTATATTATTATTCATGTTTATTAATCTTTTCAAACTGGTTGTGAGGTGCAACATCTATATGGTAACTTTCAGTGAATTTGCTTAAGGGCAAATAGTACTAATAGCTTGATTTTGACTCATGAAAAGTAGATTGAATGGTTCAAATAATGACATGACATACCCTGGATGCAAGTGACACCACGAAAACAAGATTGCAGGGATCAACTAACTAGGCACATAATTGTGCCTCGTTGTCACCTCCTTGACGTCATGCTTAGAGTCTTCAATGTGTTGGTCGCCTTCCTCATCGATGTTTGCGCTTCTTAAATCCTCCAAGGTATGTGTCTTACCTGCAGTTGTAGGGTGGTACGACTATGTTAGCTTACCTACAGCTAGTATTAATGTGCATTTGAAATTGCGCTACCACGTTAAGGATACAGGTAGCCCAACATTCATTCTCATGTTCATGCCTGCTCTCCTCCGCCACTCTGCTCCCTTTTCCTTTGTCGCTTCCCTATTGTTGTTTCCTGCATTCATCCTACTTCTTGCCTCTCTGCCCATAGTCTGCAACATGTCACGTAGGAAAAGGGGAACGCCCAGACGAGGACGTACAGGTCGAGGCGCCCTCAGCCTGTGAGCCATCACCTTCAATTCTCAAGCCATCTCGGAGGGCTACAACATGGAAATCCCTGCCCCTCTTCGTCTCAAGTTTGATGACTAGGAATATGAGTTGACCGACTCTCTCTTGGATTCCAACCGGAATACTGAGCGCAGGAGGAATTACTGGGTGGTGAAGAACTTGCTGGTCCGTCTCCTCCTTCATTCTACCACTCTTCAACTTACATCCCCTATCCCCGACGCCATTCCTGCTACCTATGGCATTCTATCTCCTTATGTTCCTCCCTCTCCCTTCGTTACCCCGACCCCCTCAGCCATCCCAACTGCCATCCCTCAGGCTAACCATCCTGCTGCACCCATGGATATTGAACTCTCTCCACCTCCATCATAGCGAAGAATGGCCAGCACTAAAACTGGAAAAACTAACACCATCGTGGTGGCCTTCAAGAAGTTTGAGCCTCTCCTGTTCAAGCCTACCCCCTCTAGCAACGATGACGCTTCAAGCAGCAGCGATGACTCCAATAGTGAAGATGATTCACACTGTGAGGATGACAACCAAAGAAACAAGGACGATCCTCCATGCAAGCACATGAGCTCTGGATTTGGGACACCCATCATTGAGGAGCCCTATACAAAATTATAGGCCAGGTTTTTATGTTTAAGTTTTTCTCCTTTTTGCCATAGCTTTTGGGAATATGGATACCCAAGTCTATTATCATTATGCTCTTTCAGAAGTTTTTTTGTAAACTCTATAAGCTACATCTTTATAGGATCAATTTTCCCTCTCAAAGGGAGGATATTTCAAACAATTTTGGTTTGATTTCCCTTCTTGGGTAGACTGGTTTTTTCTTTTTGTTTCTTCCTATATGCAGGACAGATTCTCAGTTTTATACTGTCAACTGTATCACCATTTTATTTCAATAGATTAGCTTTTGAATTCACAAAAAAATAAAATGACATGACATATAAATACCATAAAAATAATCAAATGGATTCACCAACAACAGTAAACATCATATAAATTCCTTCATACAATCTGATATACAACTCTTTCGAAGTGGAAGCCAAATACATGAAAACTAGTCATTCAAGAGCATGGGAATGCAAGCCTTTCACATTGGAGTTTCTTGGATTTAGAGATACAAAGAATATGGTCACGAAGAAACATAGTCATACATAATTTATTTCTTTCCCATCATCATCAAACTCATATAAAATTCCTCATACAAATCCGACATACTACTCTTTCAAAGTGGAATCCAAATACATGAAAACTAGTCCTTCAAAAACATGGGAATACGAGCCTTTCACACGTGGATTTCTGATATTTCGACTTATAGAGATTATGGAAATAATATTATAGATTCATACATCATATACCAATCTTGGGCATCAAGTATACTCAGCAAAGTGAAAGCACCACTCCAACAAGTGCGCCATCAACATGAGAGTGTGGGGAATGGAGAAGAATGAATGCGAGAATAGGGAGATAGATGAGAATTAGAACTATATGGAAATTCAACCTGAAACTAAAACACCTTCATCATATCCAATTATAGGTCTTAATTTCCTCTCCATCAACCAATTTGGAAAGGAATCCAACTCCCTCGAAATTGGTTCACAAGCAGGGGGAGTGAACACTCATCGTGCAATGGACAAACAAAAGCTCTCAAAAAATGCCAAGGCCCAATTAACAAATGACAATAATCTATTCTCATTCTTCATGACATCCTTTTATTAACTTCACAAGGCATCCTAAGGTCGAATTTCCCTCCATTGGCTTCGTCTAACTCATCTTAGTGGTTTAGTAACTCCTATGACACTTGTCCTTCCTCTTCATGCTCCAATTATTTCCCCAATTTGAATGGCTGCCTCTAACTCCCAAATGTGACCTTTTGGTGGCTATTTTTATCCTTGTGATTTCATATTTGTAATAGGTCTGCAATTAGGTCTGAATTTGTCATATTTGTCATAGAATCTTTCATCATTGGTTGTCATAGAGTTCATGGAATCTCCTTCCAAGTGGCACACAATGTCTTCTTAGTCTCTTCCTCTTCCATGGGAGTTACTCTCCTTTACTAATTCAAATTCCTTGTATCATGATATGCTATTTGACACCACATCATCCTCCAATAATGTTACATTACCCATGGATTTGAATTTGGATGGACATCATTCCAAGTGTGTGGGAAATCTAGTCACCCAAAGGCTCCACGAACTTCCAAGTGTCTTCATGAACCAAGTCCACCTTATTTTCTTAGAATTTATTATTTATGTGACCTATTTAAATGTGAATATGGTAAACTAAAGTCCTTTTTGGGTCCCATAGCACCCTTATTACACAATTTATGTCTCCATCTCAACCTAGGGAACTAGTAGGTTGGTGAAACATTATTTGCAAGTAGTCTTATTTGGATGGGGACATGACAATCCTCCCCACCCAAGATTGCTTGTACTCAAGCAATGCCAAGTTTGGATGTTGCAAAATTTGTTCATCTTCCTAAGTGGAATCCTCACTTGGTACTCCTTCCATTGCACCAAGTGCTCTTTTATGGTTCTACTCCTTAATTTTCATTTGATGCAATTTGAGTAGTGGAACTCATGTACTGCAATTTTGTGTTCCCAAAAGTAAATAGATGTGGATTTTGCATATTGATATCTCCTGTGACATCACCACTAAACACCAAAAAATCAATTAATTCCATCAAAACAAAATTTGCACAAATAATCTTTACCTCCATATTTTGGAAACCTTTTTCTGAACTTTCAACCCATTTTTGCTCACTGTATAATTCTTTGAAGTTGTACCGAGTTGCCAAACTTTGAGTATTTTAAGATCTTACGAAATTTTTTAGAGAGGAACCACCATGCTTGTTGTTGCACTACTCTAATTACAATCACCTTCTCAAGTGGTGACTCAACCTCCCATACTGCTTGCTGCCCCAAAAATTTAAACCAAGCAATACCTGGATTACATTGGTTGTATTGCACCCTTCTAAACATCATGAGTACAAAATATAGATAATGAAAGTACATAACGACATCATACAAATGTACATCAAGAACGTACCGCATCAAATAATCATGAAAGTTTTCGTACATCCAAGTTAGTAGATCATCATGTGGCCCATACACACAAGCATCATGTATTATATCAAATATGGTCCAATGACATAGGTGAGGATCCCATATCCTATAATGTTTCTCCAAAAGAATATAAGGTGCATCGCGATAATAAGTCATGTGTCATTTCTTAAAATAAGTGAATGAAGAACTTCCACCAAATATGAACCAAATAAGGAGCAAATAAAACATAGAGACTTCAAGTGGCTCAAAGAAGTCTCATCAATATACCCATGAATATGTATATCATCGTAATTTAACAAAGGATGTTGCTTCAAATGTAAAGAAGATGGCACTCTAGTCATGTCATAATTAAAAGGAGAGATAGGAATCCCATACTCCTCATTTTAATATCCCAATTTTGACCCCTATTGCATTAAAATTGTACATGATGTTAATATTGTTTTTAAATCATGGTGAGGAGCTCAAGGCCAAGGACCCACCATGGATTTAGCATTTTATGTATCGACAATTAAAATCAATACCTATGGATCTCGTGCTAGTCAGGCACATTATAAATTGAGAACATCATGTAAATATTAAATTTAATAAAATACCCACAACTAGCTATATCAATGCAACAAAGAGATGGGGGAATAATTTCACAAGGAATAGGGAGGGAAATTATTCAAATCCTTGAGCCAATAGTGTTAAGCCAAATTTCAATGGGAGAACCCATAAAGCTGTCAATTACCTTTTTTGTCTTATTCACCCAATCATTTTTTTCTTCCAGAAATTGGTTGAGGTAGTTAATTCCTTGGGAATGGAAGAGTATGGCAGTCAAATTTCGTATTGGGGAAGCCATAAGTTTTTGGAAAACATATTTTTGACTTACGGGGCAAGAAAATTCCAAGAAATTGCTACCCATTCCATTATTCACCCATGTGTTTCTCTTCCTCATGCAACTGGAGATAGCTGGGGCATTTTCCTTCACATTTTTCCTGCATTTTCTCCATTTCTCCATGGCTAGGAAATACGTTTTTGGTGTTGCACAGTCGATGGGAGAATAGATCCATGAATTGGGGGTTTGAAGAGGTTGTTTTTGCCCCCGTGAAGCCCATAGACATTTCTGAAATCGAGTTTGCTATCAGAGGGTTGTTTTCCCTTCTACCATTTTCGTTTTGGCTCCGAGGACTTTTTTCTTCTTACCCAGCATTTGTATTTTGTTGTTGTGTTCATCCCTGTTTGGTTTGAAAGACCTAGGAGTGCAAGAGGCCTAGAATTGGCTCAATAAACCTAGTGAAGAGAGGAACCTCACAGAAAGATCAAGAGGGGTTGGCTATTCTTCTATGCACACCTCGAAGAGCATTAGAAGGGAAGGTATGGCCTAAGGGACTGTGTAGAAGTGAAAGGGATGCTTCCTTGTGTTGGGTGTGTAGGTATTGTGGAGGCCAAGCTAGATAGATATTGTGCAGGTTTCCATAGCTCTGTGGTTGATCTCACTAGCTTATCAATTCATCCTTTCCACTTCCTTATCAGCCAGATAAACCCAACTGTAGGTTGGCTTGGTTGAACCTTGGTTGTATTTGGCTACGTGTGAGCCTGTTGTTCCCTAGTTCCTTGTGGAAATCATGCCCAACTCGAGGGTGGAAGTGGTGCTAAGAGATTGATGAGCACACTGGTCTATGGTTGGGTGGAACGTTGCAGCAACATAGCTAGATGCGGGGAAGCTCATTTTCAAGATAAGCGCTCTCTTGTATATTCTCTGCAATTGAATTTGTTTTATGAATTATTATGAACATATGAATGTGTTGAAATGTATTTGCTTCTGCTATATTTGATTGCATTATGCATCTGCATATATGTATTTTATTTTCAATGCATTATATTGTTTATGATCATGGGGCTAGATCCCCAGTCTGATAGACAACAGTAGTAGAAGTCGCATCCTCTCGCTCGACAAGTAAAGGAGAGGGGATGTGACACTCATGTGGCACCATAAAAAATAAACCTTTCAACCATACTTCATTAGGATGAATCTTGCAAAATATGGAAGTGTAGGATGTAGGAGAAAGAACCAACTCACCCAAATGATAAGAAAGTGCAAACTTTTGCATCATGTGAAGGATCCATAGGGGTAGGAGTATGCACCACACTAAAGAATACAAAAATTTCCTCATAGGTTGGTTCCAAGGTAGTGGAATCATGTACTTCTTCAAAAACCGTGTAACCATTTTTAAGAGGAAACTCAAGTTCCTCTTCCACCACAACAAGTGATTGGCTCTCATCAAGCTCATCTTCAAACACATCAAGAACCTGCAATTTTTCATGTTTCTCATGATCCCTCATGTCATGAGAATCCTCCAATGAATCTACCATATGAAAATCTGAAACATAGGAGGACGAACAAGTATCTTGCAACCTCTTAAGAAGTTACCCATTTTGAGTTTTGAGCTGATGAATATCCTCATTATTATTCAAGTATGCTTCATGTAACCATTCATTAAGCTCAACCAAATTGTTTCTATAAAAAAGCAAAGACATGAAATTACCTTCGATGTTGCACATTGCTCTTTGAATCTTCTCCATGTCTATAAGGAAGGATGGCTCCTCCAAAGAATAAATTTTCCAACAAGAATTTGACACCAATGCTTTAGTGTCATGGAGTATGCTAATGGCCTCATGGATATTCCTTTCACTCATATTCAAAGACCCTCCAATGAAGGATGGTTCATGAGAGCGAACCTCCTCTTCTTCTTTCTTCTTGATTTGATCAACTTCTTGAATGTCAAGTGGTGGTGAGAAAGTTGATATTGGTTCTTCATTATCTGCTACAAGATCTTCATCTTCATTATCATGAGAACTTTGGCTTGCAGCAAAATTTTCAAATTTGATCTCTATGTCACCAGCATAGAGTTGTGAGCACCCATTAGTAGGTACTCCTTCATAGTTCAAGCATCCATCAGTAGATGCCCTTTGGTCCATGTCCACATTAGAACGTGTCTTGGAATGGTATTCAATAGTTTCGAGGGACTCTTCTTCATCGTCATGTGATGTTTCTTCATATTTTTCAGAGTCAATTGGGAGTGACTTTCGATCTTGTTGGTATAATGCTTCGTCTACTTCACCACCCAAAGAACTGGGTGGCTCCTCAGTCTCCTCCATACTTGTGGATTGTTGATTGATCCTTAATGAGTTCACATTTTCCTTCCTGTTTTGAAATACATACTTTAAAAAATATTCTTTGAAAGAATACCATTCACGAATATCCCATCTCAAAGTTGTATACTCCTTGTAGCATGCTTCGATATCTATGGTTGCAATTTCTTCTTCCGTTGGGTGGGGAGGAAGGAAAGTGGGCATAGTGGGTCTATTGTGAAGCCAACATGTCTGAAAATTATTCTTCAATGGATGGTATTAATGCATAAGTGCAAGGACCATGCTCTAATACCATTGTAATGTCCCTAGTTTGATGCCCTCATTTGATCTTTGGAAATCCAACTAGTTCCTCAAAACCTAAAGCCTCCACTCTCCACAACTTCCATGTGGGTTACCTTTGCACATAGGTTATCATCCATTCTGCTTGATCATAATGACATGTTTAGGTAAAACCCCACTTTAATTATTTCTTAGAGCCTAGAGTAGAAACATATGGAGAGCAAGAAGGAGGACTTGGATAAAAACACTTTTGGGCCCTGAGCCCTACTTCCTTTGCTTGAAATTGACCAAACATACCTCGAGGACCTAACAAAGCCCCATCCCTGAGTAAATTATTAACAAATTTTAACCCTAAATGTTGGGTGACCTAGTTCCTATACTTTTTGACACTAAGTCCTGCAATATTGGGGGTAACATTAGGATTTAGACCTAGATCCTTTGATGTGAGCCTTATTAAATATTCCTTGTTTAATTGGAGTGTACTAGGTGGTCCTAATGGATTATGAAAATTTGCCAAGGAATTAGAGGAGGTAGATAGAGATTCCCCTTTCATAGGTTTGGCCATTAATCCAATGAACAAAAAATTGAACCGAACCATATCCAAAGGCTCCTTGCTTAGGCTCTTTCGTTCTCTCTCCCTCATATGGTAAGTGGCAGAAAAAATAAATAAAATGAAAATACTTATATGAAAAAGGGGTTTAACCCTAAGGGTTAGCTCAACTAGTATTGAGCTGGACGTGAGATCTCTCCCTCCAAAGTTGGGAAGGTCACGGGTTTGACTTTCTTGATCCCCTCCCCTCCAGGTTGGGCTCCATAATTAGGCTGATAGTTTATCTTGATTACCATCCATGAATCATGGCAAAGTATTTGGAGGTTTTTTTGCGAGGTTATTCTCTGGAAAGTATATATATATATATATATATATATATTATTCCTTGGAATTATATTTATGTATATGAATATACTTGTATACATATTTATATGCATATCTATGTATACATGCATATATGTATACATGCATATATATATATACATGTGTGTGTATGTGGCATATATATATATATATATGCCACATACACACGCATGTATATACATGTATACATATACATACACACATATTATTACATGGAATTATATATATGTATATATATACATATACATATATATAATTTAAGGGAATAATATGTATGTAGAATTATATATATGTATATGTATATATATACATATATATAATTCCACAGAATAATATGTATGTAAAATTATATATATGTATATGGATATATATACATATATAATTTTAGGGAATAATATGTATGTGTGTATGTATGTATGTATATCTATACATGTATGTGTGTATATATATTATTCCTTGGAATTATATACATGCATACATATATATAATTCCAAGGAATAACGTGTATGCATGTATATGTATACATGTACGTGTGTGTGTGTGTCATATATATATATATATACATACGTACATATATGTATGGTATGTATATACATGCCATACATATATGTATATGTTGTATATGTATGTATACATACATACATACATACATGTCATCAGAGTTATTAGAGTCATATATACATATACATATACACATAAATTTTATGTATACATATAAAATTTATTCTAGGTTCTTGCATATCTAAGATCTCTTTGCTTATTTTCAAATTCTCTCCTAAACATTATTTTTTATCGATATTTTGTTAGTTATAAAATGAAAATATGCAAATACATATATGAACTTTCCTCGAGGTAAATTGAGAATTTACAGAATATGATATATACATGCTAAGAATGGGTAACATAACTTCAAAGAATTTAAGCCTAAGATTTTTTTTCTTTCTAATTGTTGTAGCACAACGAGAAATTAGCCAAATATTTTTGTAGCCATGTAAAAAATGCAAGCCTAATTTAGAAACTTAGCTTAAATAACAAGAACCATGTCAAAGAAATGGACCGACTAGAGTTTGGGGTGGCAGGCGTTGGGGGTGGTGGGTGTTATATTAGACCATGATGTTGAACACGAATCAAGTTTTAAATGGGTTATTGGTGGAGCCACTAATAATTAGGTTGAAGCACTCGTTATTTTTCAAGGCCTCATAATTTTGAACTCTAGGTGAATAAGAAATCTTATTGTCATAGGGGATTCATCAATAGTTATAAGGTATATGTGAAGACCCACAATTCTAGTAGATGGAAAGCTTGCAAGAATCATTAAGAGAATACAAAAAGAGGGCAGTGCCATTTTGAGATATTAGATTGTTTCTATGTCATAAGAGACCAAAAGAACCTTGCAGATCATCTGACAAATGAGGCATCCAAATGTGCCATTGGAATTCTAAAAGGGTGGGGGGGGGTGATTTATCTTACTTCCCAATCTGTAATTAAATTTATTTCAAATGTACAAACCAAAGTTTGCTCTCGCATATAAGGGCAAATGATAGATGGAATTCAATTCGCAAAAATGCACATCAACTATCATTTTTCTTGTAGTATCTCTGCACACTCCAATCTTAATTGAAGGTAGGCAAATTCAAGTGGTGTTTGTAAATACCTTGAGCATAGGTGAGACAGTGGATTACTTCGATGGAGGATTGGTCTTGGATAGTTCTGCATCTTCACAATTTGGAGAGAGAACCCTTGATTGGTATTTGTATTGAAATTCTTAGCCCATTTTTATTTGTGTTAGTGGTATTTGTGCTCCAATTCTGGCCTTGAATTGATGGAATTACGACTTCTCAATGAAATCTGGACTTGCCCTTCAATCAATATCATTTCTTTCTTTTCTATATGAGGTAGGCATGAATTGGAGGTCTTTATCTTGGCATGGTAATGATTCCTCTATGAAGTTGTTGTAAGCCCTAGATTTGTCTTGAAAGTTCATTTTCCCAAGCCTAAAATTGAAGGAGTTCTTTGGCAAATTGGGGGAAATTTTGAAGGGTCTATGGATTGGTCACTGGGGATTGTTCGCATTGCGATATTTTAGACATTCATGAATTTCTTTGAAGACATGAGGACCTAATTGCAAATTACAAGACCTCCATCTTCTCAACAACCATTATAATTCATGTCAAGGATGAAAACCACAATACATGTTATAAAGTTATAATGGAGACCTTGTTGTGACAAAAAAAGAAAATTGAGGTTTTAGAAGCATAGTGTTTGGCTTTGCATTAGATGATCACAACATGTCTAGGATTTCTCAATCTGTAGCCTCAAATTTTAGGATGTTTGTGGGTTCCATGCCTTTGGAGAACAAAGAAGAAGACTCTATTCATTGAGTTCCAATGGATGTGGACATGGTTAGGACTACCTAGGATTCTCAACCTTCTCAAGTGGAGCACAAGGAAGCAAATGGTATGCATGTTTTTCAACTATTCAAGTAGTTATGTATTGGAAAATATATTGGTATTAGGTGCTATTTAGAGGCTTTATGCAAATAAAAACCATGGATCCTCTATACAAGATAACAATGCATTTTTTTTGCAGTCATACAACATGTTTTTGGAAAAAAATGCATAGATTGAGGGATAGTCCATCTTTTTGTATTATTATGCTGACTACTGAGCCTGCAACACTTTTATGATACACAACATAACCATTTCTATCGAAAAAAAAATAAAAATAAAAATACATTTTAAAATAGCACAACATAAAAACCATGAGGATATAAGCTAAGAGACTAATGAACATGAATTTTAGAATGAGATTGGAAACCACCTAGTAAAAAACTAAAATGTAGGACTTCAAGTTTGTATTCCAACCCATAAATGTTGAGTGAATAATATATAATGAATATACTAGATCACATACATCATGGCTAACAAAACATAAAAGCAAGATGTGAAGCCATCATGAAACACCTTTTTAGAAACCCTCAACATGATATGAGCTTTGGTTGAAATTTTTGTTGCATACAAAGAGGATAAAAGAAACTTCCTCAAGTCAGGTCTACAAATGAGAGAAACTCTTCAAGCATGTAAGAAAAAACCTACCATTCAATGAGGGAAGGCTTTCCTTGTAGGCATAATGACATAGGAAGTCAACCATATAATTGGAAGGGAGAGAGTGATAACATCTTGTAGTCAAGCTTTCTAGCATGGGAATAAAAAACCTTGGTATATTGGAACTGCATATGAGAAAGAAAGCTTGAAGGCCTTAGGTCATTGTGGGAGCTTGGAAAAGGAAATTGACGAAGATGCAAACATCCTTGTCTCCTACAAGTAAAAGACAACCACACCATTATTATAAAGAATCAAACCGCTAACCTTAATCATGTGCACATCTAAGTGCAAATAAAATCTACGTGAAAAAGAAAAGCCTCTCAAACCCATAATGAACGAATGCTTATGCTCTTCCACCAAATTGAGCTCAAAGTTCTCCAAATCTGGCAGTAGTCAACTCTTGTTGGAAGAATGGAAATTTTTTCCTTGCTATGATGCCTTCTTCTTATGTTTATTGAAGAAGGTTTGTTCTAGAGGTGTTATTTTGATAGAGGATATGAAAACCCAAGGCTATGAGATAAATACCAATGACAGATTGAGAAAAAGAACAACTTAAGTAAAGCGACAAAAAAAACTAACTACATTCAAAACTATTTAATAAATTTCGTACATCCATCTTAAATCAAAAAGCTTATAAATATATATATTTCAAAATTTTGAACTCCTAACATGTTTAAAATAACTATAAACCCAATGCCCAATCTTAATTTTAATTTTCAAAAACCTTTTCCTTTCTGCGATTTTTTTTAACCAACGGAAAAGCTATGGTTAACGACAAGCTTTGCTGCCAAAAGCTTTTTTCTTTTTCAATAGTGAAAAACACAACTTTATATTAATGTAAAGCTGAACGTATCGATCCCTTGTGAACTTAAAAAAGATATGATGTGAGCCCAATTTAATCCTTTGGTCAAGAAAAGATGTAAACAGGTAATTGTCTTGCAAATTTAACACTGTAAAAGTAGGACCAGGAAAATAATATTGCGGAGTTATTACACAAGTAGCAGCGATGGTAAAGGTTTTGAGGCCAGTTGAGGCACATTCCCATTCATTCAAGTTTTGGATAGGCAGGTTTTCAACGGAGCAGATAGCACTATCGCCTCATTATCAGATGGCACCTGTATGTGGCGCGGCGAGAGGGGGCGCCATAATGTTGGGGAGCAATGCTCTTTTGTGTGCCAACAGATGGCTGCTGCTAAACCCTTCTTTAACTCTCAGATCTCCTCAAACACGGCACCGATATTCCTCGAACACCAACATCAATTTTATTATCAGAAGTCACCCATCTGCTTTACATAGTGGTCGTCGTTGTCTCTGCACATCTCAGGCGGATGAAGCTTCTTCTGGTGGTACATACCCAATCAATCTATTCTGCTATTATTTTCTATAGGAAGGAATGCCTATATTATTATTTCAGTTTAATGGGAAGCATCCATTGGGTATAGATAGGAACAGGTTTCATTTCAACCTTCATTTTGCAATCAATTTTCCAAATTTCCGGTTAACACAACGTGGGAATTGAGTTTGGAATCCGAGCTTGCATGCAGATACATGATGCCTGCGATTTTTTTGAACTGTTATCCTGTGAAGAATGTTCTTAAAGCTAAGCCTCAGAACTCTTATTTTTAGCTGTAACCAGTCCTAAATTACACTTCCCATCTGTGGTTTGAAACATGTGTCCTCCCAACTGCTTGGGTTCTGTTTCATCTACAGAGGAAAAATGTAGAATCTTCTCCTCAAAACTAGAAGCAGTGGGGTTTGTCAGAGTCCAATTTTGGTGCCCAGATGGTAGGAAGTGTTGTCATTTTTTTTCTCAATGTTTAGAACTTCCAGATGAGTTTTGAATAAAATTGGTTAGATGGCAATAAATAAGTACATATTTCAGGTTCCTGAAATTCTTGAATGCAGGCTAAATACAAAGCTATTCAAGACAGACACCTGACTCCACATCATTTTCAAGCAGGTAATAAAGTCTGGTTACAACAACATCACATGCTAAAACCCATCACTGATCAGATATGGGCCTTACATTATTCTGCAAGTTTAGCCTGGACCTTTCCAACATACCTTGGCATTCATGATGTCAATAAGGTCAATTACCTCAAACCGAGCCATCGCATTTCGACGAGGAGGCCAACACCCCCAAGGACAATTTCGAGTGATAACAAGTACCATTAAAGTGGTTTTATAGCAACCATGGCATAAATGATGGAAATGTTTATAGAACAATGTGAATGATTGCAAAAACTTAAAGATTTGGCGGGAGCTTGGAGTGAAATTTCCCAAGGAATTCTTTGAAACACTTGATTTACAAGCTTAAAACAAATTCCTTGTTAGAGAAGT
The DNA here is from genome assembly GCA_001517045.1 of Pseudotsuga menziesii. Classification (NCBI taxonomy): domain Eukaryota; kingdom Viridiplantae; phylum Streptophyta; class Pinopsida; order Pinales; family Pinaceae; genus Pseudotsuga; species Pseudotsuga menziesii. The sequence goes on from LPNX010753011.1 coordinate 71,206, forward strand.
CGATAGTCTAAAATAAGTAGAAAAACATCGTAAGATAAACAAAATGCGATTAGAGAAAATCAAAGATCTTGAGAATGTTAATGAAGATCTTCAATTTGAAGTGCATGAACTACAATGTAAATTGGGAAAGCAGGTTAATAAAGCAAACAGATTTAGATCCTGTGCTTTGGTTCATTGGTGTTTAGGGGCGACTATTGTCCTCCCGTCCAAGTTTCCAATCATGTCTAGGTATCTATGATTTAACTAGCATGAATTGCTGTTGACCGGTTTGGTCAAACATGTCCTTGTTTACCTGGGTGGTACACAATACCCAATTTTTTTTTGTCAATTGGGTGTAGCTCACGTGGTTGTGAATAAAAGTTGTTACTCTCTCCACCCAAGGTCAAATCCCACTTTGTGACATGTTTGCTTTTAGTGAGCTGATTGTTGATGAGCTATATATGATCTATTCATGAGTTGTTGCCTTGGCGTTGTGCCATAAAGAATCTAGGGTTTACCCTGGGTACTATCATCGAAATGAGTGGAAGTGCCTGAGAGGTTTCCCTTCGGATATATTACATGGAAAAAAACAAATAGATTCAAAAAATGATTACTAGAGAAAATGATTTATAACTTACAAGTCAGAGTTCAAGCACCAATTCTACAACATGTCACAACTGAATGTGACCAGGAACCACAACAACAAGATGAGCGGAAAAAGAAGTTCAAGAGAAGCAATAGAAAAATATTGACATGGTTTTATTAGACACAGATAAGGAAATTACTCCTCTAACAAATCAACATCAAACCTTATTTGCAAAGTCATAATAATAAAGAAACGGAAAAAAATTGGATTCTAAATTTGAAGCACAATTTGTTGATAAAGAATCATCTACCGATCACATTTATTCGAAGATAAATCTGTTCCTACAAAAGAAATTTTGTCAATTGATAAATCTGTTGATCTAACCATTAAAGATATCAGTCAACAACCTTGTCATGGAAGTCCGATCTCATAGCCTTTATTCTAGGATGAAAGTTGAGAATTATTGAAATGACCATGATCGTCACCACAATCATAGAAGTCGTTGGTCTAGTATGACTATCAAACTTTGTATAGATGTCAGTGTTGATTTTTCCTGAGCAGCATCGAGAGCCATTCTTTTGGAGAATGGAGGCACTTGGTCAGTTACTAGGAAGAGGAACCAGTCCAGCACTGGGGAACTTAGCCTAGAGCTGAGTGGCTATTCCTTGAATGGAGGCACCTGGTCAGTTACCAGGAAGATGAACCAGTCTAGGACTGGGGGACTCAGCCTAGGGCTGAGGGCCATTCTCCGAGAGAATGGAGGCGCTTGGTCAGTTACCAAGTATTTGACATTGAGTCAATTGATTCAGCCTAGGGCTGAGGCACCTAGTCAGTTACCAGGATATCACTATAAGTCCTAGACCAAGTCTGGGCATGTGAGGCACTCCTACCCTTGATCTGTGGACTTTTTGATCTTCTCCAGGGATTAGTTACCCTTGGTTAAGACAACTAGTACCCGATCTTGGTGGCACAAGGAGTTCGAGATAAAAGCATTAGTAATTCTCCCCATTTATGATGATGTACTTAGAGTGGGCATGAAGGACACCTATGGCCACTTGCATTGACCACAGGACACTTGAAGAAGACTAAGAGGTTAAAGTCAAAAATACATAATGACACTTGTACCACTAAGAAGTCAAAGTGGAAATACAAAAAAGTCATTAGTACCTTAAAAGTAAAAGTCAAAAGGGTAAGAGAATAAAACCCTATTATTTTATTATTATATGTATGGTCCACTTCAAGTGATTGGAAGTCTATAAAAGAAGTTCATTTGCAAATCAAAATACACTTCATCATCAATGCTTGGACTGCTCCTTTGAAGACTTCGCTGGTTTAGTGAAGTGCATACATCTGGTTCCTTTTCTTGTTGTCTTATGCCCTAGCATGGTGGCTTACAAGCTAGGGCATCTTTCAACTCATCATCCTTCTCACGAACAACAGAAGAATAGTTCACGGGCAGCTCTCCCAACAACTCGAGCAACATTCACTCAGCCCTAAACCATCTACAGTATACTCGGTCAGCATCTATCCCTATCTCGGGCAGTCTGTTCTCTTCACGGGCAGGCTAACCCTAACCAAAGGCAGCTTCATCTCTCTCTTGGGCAGAAGGAAGAGGACATGGGTAGCCTACTTCTCCTCTCGGGCTTGCTGCTATTCACTCTGGGCAAGCACTAGACCTTTGGACAGGTCTCGGGCAGCCTGTCCCTCATCCTGGGCTGACTGCTCCTCCTCACGGGCAGCTACAGGACATTTTGGGCAGCAGCCAAGTGAACCCAGAATAGTCTGGGCAGAGACTCAGGCAACTGCAGACAGTTCCGGGCAGTAGAAACAGACCTTGGACAGAAGTCTAATAGTCTTGGGCAGCAGCAGAACCTACTTGGGCAGCCCAAATCCAATTCGGGCAGCAAAGACAAAATCTGGGCAGAAAGCCCTAAGTCTGCATTTCTTGTGAAATTTGTCTTAGCATCAAATTTTGATAAATTGTTTAGCCTGCTAGTTTTTGACAAAATTTTGGAGAACATTCATCTCAGAATTCTGAGATTCTTTTACAAACTCAGTATTCTCATTTAAGGGATGAATTACCAATGCTTTTGGGGTTTTTGTCCTTTAAAGGTTTCCCCGTGAAAACATTTGGTGTTCATGTGTGTTGATGCTTTGTTTATCTACTGCACTTGTCTTATTGTTATCTATATTACAGTCTGCAAAATTAAAGAATATATGCAAATGCTAAAATTCAACAGTGAATTTTCTTACACCCTTTTTTCCCAAGAAAACCTTGTGGAAACCCTTTGAGTACTTCCTCGTGATCCATGGATGGTAAATAGGGTGAATTGTCGATGCCTAAGTTCCAAGCATTTAACCTAGAAGGGATCAAGAGAGTCAAACTTGTGACCTCTCCATCTTGGGGGATAGATCTTGTGTTTGGCTCATGACCGCTTGAGCTAATCTTTGGGGCTTAAAAATTTTAATGACACATTGCGGTGAACTTTGACCACTTATGTGTGTATGGGTCATGGGATCATTTAATATAATCCGTTTGTGTGCAACCACACATTCAACCACCACCTCAAGGTGACCCCATGGATCTAGGGACAATGCTCATTGGATTTGAACCTTGCCCATTGGTTTAAAATTGAAGGACATGGGGGTCGGCTTTGATCCATTTATGTGTGCATTGGTCAAGTTTGCTTACACTTGAGAGAACTGTTGTGTGAGTTCAAAGTGTTATCATGATTGACATATCGAGAACCATATCCAGAGAAGTTTCATTCAAAATCCTCATCAACAAACAATTCCAAAAGAAACACTTGTTGATGGATTGATCCTTCTGAAATGTGACAATGTTGTTTAAAAATTTGAAGAACTTGTTGTCTCGTTTTTTCTACTACTTTAAGGATAAAGCATCTTGAGCAGGGTGACATGTAATGTACCTAAATTATCTCAATTATATTAATAATTATTTAAGGAAGGTTGTTGCTTTCCTTGGTGGACTTGTCTCTTAGGTCATATATAAGGACAATGTTCTTCACTACCAATCATTATCTTGTATCATTTGTTGTTATAAAATATCTATTTTATCCTTTGGACATTATATTTATAGGCTCTTGTCCCTCTTCTACACGGATGGTTCATTAATGAATTGTTTCTTTCATTACATTCTTTAGATATTAAGATTCGCTTCAAGGATATATATATATATCTATCTGTGTGTGTGGGTAATTTGGTTTTCTGTGTATTGATAAATATAGGAAATTTACAATTAGTCCATGCTGTAGACAACTGAAACTCCCAAGGGAAATTGAACTACAATTATAAAAAATTAATGGAGCTATTATGATATATGTCTTTCCCCCTTTGGGTATTTACCAAAATACTGAAAAGTAAAAAGGGATAGCTTACCATCTAGATCTAAACCATAACTTCTTAGAGTTTGTTCCATTAATGCTATGCTAACAACATAAACAAAACATAACAACTTATCCTGGAGGAGTAGAAGCTTATCCTTAGATTTAGAGTTGGAGTACACATTGATATAGAATGGGGAAGTTGACCCTTCCTATGGGCCCTGGTGGCTTCCTTTTTATTGTTTTGCCCTCATCATTTTCCCTCTCTGATCTTCTTCTAGGCCCTTTTGCTCTTCCCAACTTCCTTTGGCTCCTCACTTCTACCTTCTGAACCCATATGGTATTGATAAAATTTTCATACTTTTGGTTTAATTGGTCGAGTTTGTTAAGGATTTCCTTATAATGAGTTCCATATTCTTTAATGTCCAATGCAATGAATATCTTGATATGCCAGTATAAGCCCACCATCCTCAGATATTTAGTTTCATTATGCGACAAGCCCTCCATCCCAAGCTTAGCAAAGGTTATGGCTCCCTAGCCCTCAGCGAGAGACAGTGCTTCTAGGGCTAGTTTTATAACATCTTGTCCAAACTTTACCTCATGGAGGCAATTATCAGACCCACAATCCTTTATGGTTTAGAGATTTTGGGAGCTTTAGTTAGATCGAGCCTGGACTTAGAGAGTTCAGGGCTTGCTTCTTGGGCGCATCATTTGATGCAAACGTACAATTCCTCAGCCCATCATCCAAGCAGAGTTCGGAATCCATCCCTTTTGTCTTGAGGTCATTTTTCGTCTAGTCTCCTTCCTACATAGAGTCAGGACCTTTAGAGACTCGGCCTTCGGGAGAGATAGGTACCCCTATTTTGCACTCTACTCCTCACAGTCCCTTGCTTCAGATTGCCACATTGGCCGTGTGCAAGGTTGGTTTTTCAGAGGCCTCCCAACTTTTCCAGTCGATGACCATCTCCCTAGAGTGCCTTCCCCCCTTCTGGTACTCTCTAAATGCACCGGGCCATCTACTGTCAACTAGATAGGAGTTGAATTGGGCCATCCGAGAGGACATATACAACTTGTACATCTAGGTTACTTGGACCTCGCCTCCGGAAACCTTGGGCTTGAAGATGCCTTTCTACCTAGAGCACTTCTTGGAGTTGCAAGATGCCATCATCGTTTGCCCCCCATACACACGTTGACACTGGATGCACTGACTTAGGATCCCTCTTGGTCATCTCTAGGTTGGGTCTCACAAACTCCGAGTGGAGACCGATCATCATATTCCTTGACCAGATAGGATATGCCAGATGCGCCACTTACAAGAGCCAGAGATAGAGGTACACATCATTTTCAGGTGCCCTTTCTACTACGAGACCAGAGGATGCTGCCATTGCCTCTATAGGGACAGAGGCTTCCTCTCCACTTTCTTCGGTATCAAGATCATAGATGCCTAGCCCTCTTCATCAGGATATATTCAACCACAGATCCCATGCCCCATCCCACCATGGGACTACCAAGAAGATTACCTCATACTTTCCTGTTGCTTCTTTAGATCGGGGTAACAAGAGACAGGCAAAGTTCTAGAGCACTTCAAATCGTAGAGTGGTGAGACCTCGTGTCTCCCCTTAGCGTCCCCTGTAGGAGATCAACCGATATCATTTAGACCAATTCAGAGGTGCCAGACTAGACATCCGACCACACATCCATATAGTGACAAACGAATCAACTCCATATGGATCCAGATGGGGGTGTCTCTCGCTCGTTGGACTACCTACCAGCCCCAGCTGAGCAGCCAGATATCTATTCGGAGTTTCTTTCCTTTGGCATCGGATGGTAGGAGAGCAGGGATTCCTTGATCCTACGTCCTCCCCAGGATCATACAGCAGGATCCCACTATGGTGCCCGAGGACTCCGACTGTGAGCTAGTGCCCTGGTCGCCCCCCTTGCCCTCTATCATTAGGCCTAAGAGACCTTGACATCATTGCTGTCATCTTCAGATCTCTCTATCTCTTTGTTTACCAGCCCTAAGATGTTTCCAGTCTCGGACATTCTCACTTTGTATCACTGCACTGTTATATATACACATTTTGGTGCCAGCTAGACCCAGTGATTCTCTTAGTCAAACACTTACCTAGAGTGTACTTTTCTTCCCTTTATTTTTGCTTTCAGCATTTTCTAGGAGCTGCCTTTGCACTCCCACATTGTATTCACACTGGGTGTATCTTTTTAGTCCCATTGACCTACTTTTTGTGGTCATTCATTGGACATTAATAAAATTATCTTATCTTAGCTTATCTTGGAAAATCCTATATCTGGAATCTAAGGTATTAGTTCTGCATCAATTTGGTTGCTGGAGGTTTAGCCTCTTTTCCCCCTTACCTTTTTCTCAAGATATTCCACCTCTTGCTTTATTGCTGTTGAGAATCTGTGGTGATAGGCCTTCACAGCTACCAGTGTCGGGGGTAGTTCTGAGTCTTGACCTTGATGTCGATCTCGAGGGTCCTACCATAGGTGCTAAAATATGTCTGCATCTCCTTGGTTTGCCTTACCACACCCGCTAGGCCGTTTCCTCATACCTGGAATTCCTCATTGCCTACCATCCCAGGTGTCCAACAAGAAACCAATAGGCGAGAACCAGAACTACAAAACCAAGAACCAACAAGTTGAAGCCTAGAGCCAAATCCCTAAGCAGTGGATTGGGACAGACTGTGATGCCTTTCCTCCAACCTTCAGTCACACACACTGAGAATTGATATTCATGGACAAGGAGAGAGCCCTGGCTCTAAATACAAATCCAACGATATGGTGATGAAGCCCACCACCTCCTTTGAATGTCCACATTACAATCATAACTCGGCTCCATAATGGCTTCTGTAATAGGTTCGTATCCAACCATAATTCACATAATAAATAAAGGACTAATGATGGGATGTTAGTTTCTGACTCCCTAGTCTAGAACTAAGAAACTGAGCTACGATGGCTAGAGGTGTCTCCCTGCACATGCCTTGTCTCTTCCACATGAGTGCCAAGGATCCCCACGTATGCTGCGCATCCTTTGCTCTGACACGCGGCTTGAACTCCACCTTCCCTTTCTAACGCTTCATGTTGGGAAATATTTTAATATTTTCAACAAGCACTCTTTTACTAAGTTCTCCATTGATTTCTCTTCTTCTTCTAATTTCCATGTATGATTATTTCCTCACTCTGTTTGCACATGAATGATGCAATAACAATCTGCTTCTTGGACACAACTTTCTTTGCTTTGCAATAACATTTCATGCTTTTCATTTCATTTCTTTGGATATCTGGGCATGTTCTCTGCTTTGTATTTGCAAGATGACAACACTAGTTTTGCAGCTGATCATTGTCTTACACATCAAATCACTTTTGACTGATTATCTTCATTGTTTGAAATATTACTGCATCAGATATATTTATGTCTTCAAACCCTTGAAAAGAGGAATGTCAAGATACACCATTCTTCTGGACTATAGTCAGGAGTCAGGACTTAATGGTGGAGAAGTTACAGTCATATACGTGAGACATGAAGATAAAAGAGTTGCTGGATATGACGGTACAATATAGCCAAGACCAGTTAACCCATTTCTAACAGAGTTTGTTACAATTAGTGAGCAGACAGCGAGTAATTTTACTCCCTATCAGAAAAGGTCTTTCTACAAATAGGAAGCTAAATCTTCTCTAGGAGTCAAGAAACTATAGCTTTTTCATATACCTTTCAAGGAGGCTTCTATGTTTTGAAATATAAAATTTGATTTAGGCAGATTACATGAATATTTTCTCATTTATTATTTTTGTCAGTAATTATCTGATAATGTTAAGCAGTCGATTTTTTCCTATAATTATATCTTTTATATGCATTAATGTTCCTTCTGCTGGATTGTTTCCTGAAATAACTTTTGGTGCTTCACGATTTCTGGATTTTGTTCATAAATGAATTTGATAGCAAAGCAAAAGGGTTTCTCAGATAGTGTTTTACAGTAGCTGGTTGTGTAATGTTTGCATGTTGTTAATTGCAGATTTGGCCCTCATTTCTGATGCTTTAGCAGATGATTAATTTGTCTAATTTTTGGACCAAATATTAGCAATTTATAAGAGCACAATTTTTCGAAAATTTTGTTTGTTTGTTAAGCATAAACAAAGGGTTGCTTTGCATCACTGAATAATATATAAACTAACAGTTTTTCCATAATATGGTCATCTTAGGTGCTACGATCTCAACAAATACTTACATGGAGGAAGGAGAGGTCTCCATTACTGGAAAGAAGTCTGGACGATCAACTGTTTCTGCTTCTCCTCTGAATCATGGGGAAGTCATTGATGTTAATCCTCCACGTGGAACTAGAGATTTTCTGCCAGAGGACATGCGGCTTCGCAATTGGCTTTTTCAAAAGTTTCGAGAGGTAAATCTTGTCCATATCTATGAAATTTCCGTCTACTACTTTTATCACTTGAAGTTAAACCTGTTGTTTTGGTTGAAGGTTTCCAGATTATTTGCATTCGAAGAAGTTGATTACCCAGTTCTGGAATCCGAAGCACTTTTTGTGAGAAAATCAGGAGAAGAGATAACAGAGCAGGTAATGCTTATCAATGTCAATTTCAACTATGGTTATGTTTTAAAAAACCATATATATTAAAAAGAGTACTAATATAGTACAAAATTGGCATCACTTCACAGCGGGCTTGAAATTTCTACAAAATTAATACTTAACCTAATTCCAAATAGGAAGTGCCATAATTAGTGCCTATACAACTTAAAAATTTCAGTGAGTATCCTCCAAGATTTTACAAACATAATATTTACAACATAGTCCTTTGGGAATTCCATCAGTTCAAAATGAGACTATCCTTTAACTTCCGATGTGTGAAACATCAAAACAGCAGTAATGTAGAAACAACAACCCCTAATCCAAGTGACCCTTATCCGATTCACCATTTTCTGTGGACACCTCATTTTTTGTCAGATCTTGTCCTCCCTCAGAAAAGCAAAGCATCCAAAGCTTGATTCCTGAGGTCGTCAATCAGAGTGTCAACGTCTTCCTTCAGGTCCATCTGCCTCTGTGTTATTGGGAAATTTTGTCCAATAACCAGAAGCCTCTTTAGCATTAAATTCTAAGATTTTCCAAATGATTGAAAGCACAAATTTAAGCTAAAAGTAAGAAAACAATTCACTTAGTTTGACATCAATTAATAATGTGTGGATGTTACCACAAACGGGAAACAGGGAATAGAATGAGAGGGATAGAGAGTTTCTAGGGATAAGAAATGTGAACGCACCCCCTCTCAGCCTATATTATTCACATAAAATTGATCAATAATGCACTGATTTAGAGTCAAAATGGGAATGTAAACGAGAATGGAAACGGAAACTGAACAAAGTGCACCACTGATCAGCTTTTTGTACAGTACTTTGGGACAGTCCTCTATCATGAGTTTCTTCACTTCAACGTTGGATGGTAGGAAAGACATATTCAGAGGTGGATTGGCCCACAGGAGTACAATATTTCCTCATCTTCAGCAGACAGATCTAGTGAGCAATGAGTCACTTCCCTCCCCTCTGTAACCTCCTCTGAGGCACCCCCCAGGATGTTTTATTGTTGCCCTCAGCGGTTCAATATCACTTCGGCTTTCCATTGGCACTTTCTTTCCAGATTTCTGTCTTTTTATATAGGAGTGGTCCTTTGTGATCCCACAATATATTGATACTATTATACTTAGCAGTCCCATTGATCTACTTGTCATCCATTGGACATTAATAAAATTATCTTATATATCCTTTTCTTTTTTCCTCAGAAAAAAAATCATAATTTCATTTCATACGAGTGAAATTACATATATCAGATACATACGTATTCAGCATTAGAGACCTTCCTCAGGTCCAAAACATTTGGCACTAAGAGTGCTCTAAACACATCCAAATAGAAATCTAGAAAACCTATACATCCAAGCCAAAAACAGATCTTCCATATCTCTGGATGGAGAATAAATTTTAGCCAAAAATGAACACACAGGTATCCTTATCTTATCTATCCTATATGGATTGGATTTTTATATAGTTATCGAACAAGTTTGTTTGTAATAAAACAAACTTAGTTCAAATGCTATTGTGCAGAATTGTTTTCTTTGCATCAATACGTTTTGAGAGCATGGTAACGAGTACCCTCTCAATACAGTTTTGGGTTGTTGCCTTAAATATGGGCTCCAAACTTTAGACCCATAAAAGAGAGAAAGTGTCACCAACATGTGAAAGAGGTGGATGTTAGCCCAAATATCATGAAAGTGAAGTTCGAAACATTGTCTCTCCAAGGTTATTATGCTACATAACCTTTGCTCAATTTTGGTACTCCATTGTAGGTGTTGGATGTAATCATTACCACCTTCTATTGTTTAAATCTGAGAATATTATTACTTGCAACTTTCTTTGCAATTGACTTGAAGACTATGGTCATCAGAGAATGAGCTCAAGATATTCCTATTTTTTTTGAGCTTTGTGATTGTGTGGTATGAACAATGTCATAGATATATAGTAAAATGGCAATAAAATGAAAATCCCCTATAGAAGGCCACCGCCTAGATATCACCCATGGATTTTGAAACGCGATCCTCTACAGATTTGGAGGCTAGCATCTCCTCCTCATTATTAGGTGATGGCTCCACCAGAACTTGAGCGCATTCACCAAGCACCTCCAGTGGAGACATTTCTCTTAGTGTTTTTAGATTTCTTGAGAGAGATCCTTTCTTCTCTAGGACTCCTAGTTTTGTATCATTTTATTTTTTAGATAACATATTTTGGATTCTAGGTCTTTGACCTTAGAGGTTAGTGTTATCACACAACTTGTAGTTGCCCCTTTTGGATGATCCTATTTAGGACGGTAGAGGAGCTAGGTAACTAAACAGGTGACCTAAGAGTATCCTGATCCTCGGAATGGATCGGTTGTCACGCCGATCAAGATTCTCTTCACTTTATGCCGCTTAGAACAAAATGACAAAGGGGGAGGCCCTGATCCGACCTAAAAGGAAAGATCTAAAGACAAAATACCAAATCAAACTATAGCAATAGGGTACATAAGGTATCCTACTGATGAAACCCTAGATCTATAGGAATTAACCACTGGATGAGGAAAAGCTTGAGTTGTGAGGCTTAGAGAAACAAGAATACATATTACAACCCAGGATATTTATTCTAGTGTTACAAATATCGCTGATATATCGCAATGTTAACTCACTGGCGATATATCGGCAATATATCGCCCCAATATTTTCCCAATTTTTTGTGGCGATTTTTCTCGATTTTCTCGCAATATTTGCCTATTTTATCACGATATTTGCCGATTTTTGGCGATATTTGCTGATTTTTTCAAATATACTGTGATTTTTTTCTTTTTTGTATTTTTTAATATTTTTGTATTTTTTATTTTGCCAATATATTGCCGATGTTTGCCGACATTTTTGCCAATAAATCCGATAATTTCTTTTTGGACCCTTGGTGATATATTCGCCGACACGATATTTGTAACACTGGTTTATTCTCAATGGCTATATAGATTATAAACCGACCTAGAACATAAGTGCTAATTTTGGAAATCAATGTCACTACCTTGGGGGATTTGAAAAGTGAGATTAAGAGAATGCCCATGATAACAAATTGAATGAGAGATGAGACTTGCTAACACTTGATATGGATTGCCTGGTGATAGACATGACAGTGTCTAAACCCACAAGCAAAAATAAGATCACAATGCCAGAAAAAAGCCTAATTAACCAAGGAGGGAGAAATTCCTAGAAGATGAGTGCCTTAAATATTGGGCAAATGGAGTCCCCGATGATGATGCCTCAAGAGGGCTTTTATAGCCTAGGGGGAAAGGAAAATAACTTAGAAAAGTTCCACAAAAATAATGCAAGATTCTCCACAAATATCTTTTAGTGCAGTGGAAAAGTAGTTTCAATCACAATTACAAACATTCGATCCACAGTGACGCAAGTATTTGTCACAAAAGAATTTTCTCTATTCCAATAGCCAAGAGCCAAACGTCCCTTTACAATGGTGGAGTCCTTTCTCTTACATAGGAGAAGAGTGATGTCCACATTCTAACTAACTTAATCCAATGGTTGAGATTATAACATCATCAACATTGGAAATCTAATTTTTTATTGATACATGGATCACTCTCAAAAAGGGGGGCGCACTTTTGCTTCTGGCGCCCAAGCTAAGGTGACCAGATCATAATAAGTTGCAACTTGTGATACATGGTGGAGGGGGTCGCCTTAAGGGCTTAATTCACCCTAGGCACCTTTTAATACAAGAACATAAGATACAACAATAATATCAAGCCGATGCTAAGGTGAGGAGCACCCCCACAAGGAAAACATCCTCACTAAGTGATGGTACAACATGAAATGACCCCCACGCTATGATGTAATCATGACATATGGTCCATAGAGCCTCAAAACATAATAATATGACATCCCACATCATTTCCTAACCAAACATTAGCCAAATCAATTTTCTTGGAGTAGCCATGGTCACTTGATAATTTATAACTAATTGCCTAAAATGCTTCGTAAATATTTAATATGTCCTGTTACGTGGTACCTATACCACTGCACCTTCAGATGTGTCCCCAGGGAGAGAGGGTCATTTTTTCTAGACCAGGATGGGTGTTATCTAGCATTTTATGAGGGATGGTTATGGCCAAACCCTTTGGTTTTGTCTTTAAGACTACTAGGGCTTAGTGGCATTGTTGACTGCCCTTTGTTTGGGTTTTTTTACCTTGGGGTTGGTGTCCGAGGCTCCTAGGGGCAGATCATTGGGTCACATGACCCCCCACTTGTTTCACTACTCCGGTGACATTTCTTCCAGCTATGAGGCTCTTGCTTCTCTTCCAGGTCACCTTAGGCACCCTCCTAGTCTCTCTACAGCCTAGCGCCCTCTCTCCTTGGGCCTCTTCCACTGATGATGTCATCATCTCCACCAGGTCGTATTGCTTGTTTTTTTTTTTTTGGGGGGGGGGGGGGGGG
>LPNX010753011.1:84239-119290 GCA_001517045.1 Pseudotsuga menziesii
AAAACCTTCCCAAGAGGAGGTTTTCCCTAGTTTAGCCTTGGATCTCTATCGTTGCCCTAGTCTAGGCTCTTGAAACGAACCCTAGATGTTGTTTCAAGAAGCCCTAATCTAGTAGACAAGGAGGGGGGGGGGGCGTTGAGGGATTATCAACACTGTTGGGGTTAGATGGGGCATGGCGTCTTCCCCTGCCTACTCCAGCCTTCAGTTTGGAGTATTTTGCTCATTTTTAGCTATTTTAGTCATTTTTGGGTAAACTCTGGGGGAAATGTCTTAAGTTACCCACATTTGATTATTTTATATTATTTTATGTTATAATTTTAAGTTGACATTTTATAATTTCAAATTGACATTTTAAGGCATGTCGGCTTGGTTATATTGTAAAAGTAAGTGTGAGAGGCTATAAATAAGCTCTCCTCACTTCATTTCAAAGCCCAACTTATGGGACAAAACTCAATATGTTACTTTTTTACCCAAGAGAGTCTCTTGGAGTGATGCGCACCTCTTGGAGGGTTTTTTCTCTTGCTCTTGTGGATGAAGTTGGATGGTCTCTTTGGTTTGCTCATGCTTTGTGGATGCTAGAATGGTTAGAAGAACTCATGCTCAAGTAAGTCTACTCTATTTTTAGTCTTGCTTGATGAATGGTAGGTAAATTTTGCTTCTTGAATGATTGGATGGCAGCCCTAGGGCTGCATTCTCTTTAAATAGGGCCTTTTATCTACTTTGTATCCCCTTTGCATGGTGGAAAATCTTCCCAAGAGGAGGTTTTCCCTAGTTTAGCCTTGGATCTCTATCGTTGCCCTAGTCTAGGCTCTTGAAATGAACCCTAGATGTTGTTTCAAGAAGCCCTAATCTAGTAGACAAGGAGGAATACCTCCAAGAAGAAGGCTGGTCACCTTCCTCTAGGCTAGGGTTTAAGGGTATCATCCACAAAAACCCTAAGTTGTCATTCTTGCCAAATTACTCTTGCATTTTCATGTGTACTTATTTCATTTTGCATGGTAGATTAGTTTAAATTTAGGTCTGTAATTTTATGTCAAACCCTAAAACAAATTATTATTTTTTTCAAATTTTTGGCCTTTCTTCCTATAAATTCGGCCTGCCCTTTTTGTCCCTAGAAACCCTAGGGCGAAATTTTAGGAGCCCTAAAAAAATCCTATAAAACCCTAAAAAACTGCCCTAAAATAGTCCTAAATATGCCCTAAAAGCTCTAGCGGCCTCCTCTTCTTTCCTTATTCTCCCATCCTCCTATTCCTCTTTCCTCCCTCGCCTTCCTTCCTAGGGTCTTGGTCCTCTCTTTTGGCAACCACACAAGGGACATAGATTAGGGCCCTCTCCTCATGCGTCTCGACCTATGTTTTCATCTACATCGTGGTGATGGTTGAATCCGATGATTGTTGATATTTAACCCTTGGTTGATTTCATAATTAGGGTTTATGTGGTGGATAGAATGTTCACCTGTCATATTTTCTGTGCATTGACAACCCATTTATTGGCATGTGATGTATCTTGTGGAAGATTGTTATGAAAATTACTATATGTTGCATGTTATTGCTAATAAAAGGTAGGGTGGTGCTCTCTCCCTTTCTCAGCGTGTGAAGTCTCATCATCTCAAACTTGATTTTTCGCCATCCAATAACACATTTATCTCTTTGGATGGAAAACTTTGGGTGGTTCGAAGAGTAGCAATGTAGAGACCATGCCAATGATGCAATATAAATAATCACACATTTCTTTTTTTTTGGTGTTGCGTGGAAAATGTGAGAACGTGATACGCACTAGACTATTTGAAGTGCGTTCTAGTTTAGCGGCGAGCTCTCTATCCCTTGGTTGAGTTGGAATTGATTAGTATTTTTGAAGTGCTACATCTCAGATTGCCTTCTCTATCTTGAAGCTGCAACCTCCTAGCATGGGGTTTGGCTCACCAGTAAACAATTTGCATTGCCCTTTATTATCTGATTTTAAGATCATGGATCTCTTTCCAATATATCTTTCGAGCTGCAACTTTGCCCATATATTGGTATCTCCATTTAATACATCATACTGCGTATGTAATGGATGCTGTTTGAAGAACTTGATATTCCTTGGGAGCTGCGAGATCTCTAGTTGGTTTGTGGAGGATATTCGAGCCACGGGAATGATTGTTTATCTAGTGTTGCTAATATTGGTGGTGGTTCGAATAAATGCAAAATGGGGCTAAGCATGACTTTTACTTCATACAATGGCTATTCTTTTTGGAGCTAAATTTTCATGGGAAGTTATCCATCTTGGAGGATCTCGCCAAAGGAGAGAAGACAACCCTATTTTGTGCTGCTTCTGCGTTTTTGTTGAAGCCTACTCCTGCCTCTATTGAAGATCAATGCGTGCGACCTCACATTTGGAGATCAATGAGCTGTGATTTTTTAAAGTTTGAATATATCTCTTCCATTAAATAAGGGCTGCGACCTTTAGCATTGAAGTTGCTGCTATTTGGTGGATGGAGGAATGAATGCGTTGATGAATTGAAGTGCCGCGACCTCAAAAGAGATCTACGACCTCTCACCTTGCTGGAAAAGATATGTGACTCTTTTAGTTGCAGACCGTCCATAAAAGAAGAGTCGATTACATTGTGAAGTTGACTTATCCTAGGAATATACAGGAATAACTTCAGTATTGTGCTGTGTCAATTGATGTTGAAAATTATGTCTCAACCTTAAGACGTGGACCAGTTAGTGATCAAGTTGGGATTGGCACGTCGGGCACATTGAAGAAATGAATGTCCACCAAATTTTTGAGTATCAGACACATCAAAATACTTGTATTTGATGAGGCTAACCACATGTTGGCTCAGGATGGGTTTCAAGATGATTCCCTGAGAATTATATAAAGGACATTCATAAAAATTGAGAGAATTGTTGCTGCACCATTCCAACTTGAAAAGCTGCGTGAAGGCATTGTGAACCTGTTGTCACATACATAGTAGCTGGGCTACCATGGTTCTTTAACAGTCCTGAGCAGTTCCTTTAACCAGTCCTTTACTATGAGATCAACAGATGATGAGCTACCAGTTGATGATCTCTTTCATTCAGTTGATCCAGAGCATGCAGTTTGATCGGTTCTATGCCATGACTGAGCCTCATGACTCCAGATTCGGTGACTAAGTTAGCCATTTTCATGACCCAGAGCAAAGTGTATGACAATGCCCATGATGTATAGCAGCAACGGTGTTTTAGTGCCCTTTAGATTGTTCAGATCGGATGCAGGTATATTACCCAGGTGATATATGGATTTATACATATGGATTTTGTTTTTGCTTTGTTATCTATTTTAGTAGTGAGACTCAGTTGATAGTGGTTGTATGTTGGCAATACTTTATTGGTCTTATTGAAATCTAAAGTATAAGTGATCTAGTTGCTATGTCCAAGAGACTCTTTCGTATACTCATTGGTCATGCCCTACTTGTAGTATGTATTTGGTCATTTCCTTTAGGGGACACAACTTGCTAGACTTGGCACCACCTTCACTGTCTCCATCCATTCATTACCTTCTCTTCTTTATGTTTAACCTTGACTTGTAACTTGACTAGTGACATCTAGGATTTCCCCCACCTTTACCTCTGTTGGAATAGGTCTCCATGTTTAAATTGTGTCTCGATGTTGGTTTGTGTGATTCTTATCATAGAGATGGTCTTCCTCTAGGTCTTGAGCACAAGTAGTCTTACCAAAAGTGTCTTTAGACACTAAGGCATAAGAACTGAAATGCTTATTCTAAATGGATGCCCAACTAGCAAAACAAAAAGTGTCTTTAGAAACTGTTGCAAATAAAGTATAAAGTTAGCCAGTTGCCAAGAGACGAGCACTCATCCCTTGTATGATGTGAGGCCCCAAAGGGAAACAGGGTGGTCACTCCATCGCACTTATGGATGGTGGTGGGTAATGGAGGTCATACCGAGTCATTATCTGAGGACCACAAGGCTATTCAGGGCACATGCTCTTGGAGGATGGCAAGTTAAATGAAATAAATGTTTTAAAAAGTTGATGGCCAGAGGATGAGCACTCATTCATTGTATAATGTAGGACTCATTTCCCCCCACAGGGCAACAGAGTGAGATTGACTTGTCATGGTTATGTCTTTGTCATTTCTGGAAGCCCAAAAGGTTTTCCAGGGCACTTGCCTTTGGAGGTTAACTAGTGTATTTTGCTGTGCAAATAAACTGCTTAAAAAGGTTGCTTGTCTAGAGTCTAGTGGATCCTTCTCATTATTCCATTTGTGAGCCATTGCCATTCCCTATTTTTCACCTAGTCCAGCTTATGTGTTGTGTGGATTCCCTTTTCCTTCAGTCTAGATGCTTACAGTGTCAAGTATCAAGTCATCCCCTTAGCCCTACCTTGTTTCATTCACCTTCACCCTTAACTAGCAAAATGGCCAAATCCATAAATGAGTATACATTGGAGGTTCTTGCTTAGAGTAGTTGATAATTTTGATTTAGATGTATTATTTATATATATTATATGCTTATAATTGCTAGTAGAAGCTACTTGTACTTGAGTTTTACTGTTAACATAGTCAATTGAGCATGCGTGTCCATTTTTTACTTTTCGGCATCAGAGTTTAGCATTTGGGTCATTATTTGATCATTATTGACCTGGTCAACCTAGTTTGACCAAGCCAAGAGCAGGGTCTGGGATGAGTTTTGGCCGATGGTTGTGGATGATGATAATTTGTGGTCTATCAGTGTCCACTAGACATATTCATGCTTCAGATGGTGGTTTACTATGATGGCTTGTACTATTTTCATGATTATCAACATTTATAGGCTTTATTATTATTATTGTTCTGACATGGATGGGGCCTGTGACGTACATTTTTGATGGACATATGGTGTATGAGTACTCATTCTTAGGAGATTTGGACATTATGAGTTCACTGATGCGGCTGGTTTTCAGTTTTGGGCACTTGCAGGTGAGATATGGGTCAATTTAGCATTTTGCAGTAGTTTGGCCGTGGGAAATCAAAATAAAATGCTTTTCAGTTGATGATTAGTTCTCCTAGGGCGCCAAAGGGAAACATAGGGTGCAGCCAGTTGATTGCACCATATTGCTATGGTGCCAGACCCATTTTTGTAGTTAGTTGGCTTCCAGTTTCAGTCCCCGATGAGATATTGGCAATTGTATGTTCTCGAGGCAGTTTTTTGATGATGGAAAATGGCTAATAAGGAAATCGATTTGGGCAAATGAGGCAAGGAAGTGACATGGAATTGGTTCGAGGCACAGTGTTGGGGTCACCTTCATCATCTGACATCAGCTTCACTCTTCATGGGGTCCACACGTCTTAGTATTCTTCACTTTGAGGGCGTTTTGATGTATTTTTGAGGGGGACGTCCTAGTGATTTTGATCACTCCATGATATTATTGATGATTACACCTTGTTATTGTGCCATGAGGCCATGCTAGTGAAGGATATGTATAACCTCCTAGCCCCACCATGTGCTATGTCATGTTTTTACACATCTTTTTGTGGTGCGCCCCCTCCTTGGGCATTTTTAGTGGTGCACCCCCCTCCATTATGGATCCATGTATTAGTTATCTGACTTATCTTAGCTGTTGATTAGAGTGATTGTATCTTTCGATCTTGACCCTTGATCTTTTTGGGTCTAGGTTTTGTGTATCAGAGAGATCTATATATTGAGATGCTCTTTCATTGTAAAGGGACTTTTGGGCTCTGAGAATATTGAATAGAAGAAAACTTTTGGGAGAATCTTGAAAGTCTTGCCACGTTCCCCCCCAGGTTTGTGAAAGGCGGCAACAAGTAAGAGACCAGTGCCGAAATGAAGTCACAAGATTGTAATGCTGTTGTAGTGCTGAGAAATGTGTTGCGAATGCTCTTGGTCAGTTTTAAATTATTGCGGAAGATGAGTGAATTAGATTAGGGGGAAGGGAACTCCAAATATACCTGAAGGTACGAGGAGTGTGTCCAAAACCCTTATCCGATGCGGTTCCACGCTAAGAATATGTGGGCTGGATCGGAGTCTCTAAGACGTGTCCAACACTACACCAACAAGAGTGTAGCCTGACGGTGTCCCGATGTCGCTATCCAGTTGTTCCCGCTTCCTCTGTGAACTCTCCCCGCAACGGATCAAATCGAGGCGTTGGATTTTCGCATAGGGAGGTTAATTCAAATGTGAGACTAATTAAACTAGTCACCCACGTTGCTTTTGATGCAGCCAATTGTTCGGTCGAACCGCAGTGATGTAGAGCATACACAACGGAGCCTTGGTAAAATTTTAAGGATTTTATGTGCTATGTGTTTGCTTGTTTATAAGATCCCCAAGTATCTTTTTCAGGCTAAAATCCCTAATCGGGAGAGCAAGGGGTGAAAATTGTACGGAAAAAGTAAAGAACAATAAAAATGAACAAAAGTTTTCTAAATAGTCCTACCAAACATCTCTTTCCCCTTTCGGATAACTCGAGAAGTCGTGGTATTAGTATTTCAATTACTTTAAAAATAAATGTGAATGATGTAACAAAATGCAAAACCTATCAAAGTATACTAGCCTGCACAAAGCAACTAAACTAAAATAGGAAAATCATGAAAATTTGACACTGACGCAAATCCCCCCCGGGGGGATGGGGAGTGGGCTTTGAAGAGCCTACTCAAATAGCTTTTATTATGCTCGGTTACAATGCCTAAAGAAGAATGCTCTTTAGTCCTTGTTATCTGGGATCCAAATGCTTACAACTTAGTAAAAAATCGACCGAAATCGAAAAGGGAACTCCGGGAAGCTCCGAATGGCTCAAATATCTGAAATTTGGCCAGCGTTTCCTTCTCTTTTTCGACGAACCTGCAAAAATCAGCGAGTTATTAAAAGTAGAATATGCTCAAAAACACTTTAAGAGTGTCTTTGAACAATTCCCAGAAAACACTAAAAAATTCTAAGTTAAAAACTTGAAAATAAATGCTTAAAATAACCAAGGAAAGCAAGTTTTCCTTGGGATCTTGGCTTGCTTTTTAGGCAGCCAATATGATGTGCACTTTTATGCTAGATTTAAAATTGAAAGCATCGAAAACAAATCTTTAAACATTGCAAGATACAAAAAATACTTCTTTTGGACAAAACTTGTAAGAAAAGACTTTAATGACTAGATCTAATTAAGATATAACTTTTAAAATGCTTAGATCTAGATTAAAACTCAGATCTATATAAAATATTACTCTTGCAACTAGATCTAAAGACAAAGAACCAAGTGACTAGGTAAAATTTTAAATTTAGAAGGAGGAAGAGATATGGAGAGGAAAGGCTTGTTGCTGCAAAGAGTTGGCCTAAAGGCTTCGTAGTGGGATGCCGAGGCACTATGCCGTTTAGAGATGTCAGAAGTAATGTGGAGTCAAACTAGATCCACGATTCCTCCAAGCTAAGCAACCTGTAAATTACTCAACAAACTTGCAAATCCGTGAGATCTGGTGATTACATGTAAATCGAGATTAAAACAACATGCATATAATCTTATAAAACATGTCAGATATAGATCTCTAAGTACACGTATTCAAAATAGAAGAAACAAGTAAACTTACTTATAGCCTTCTATTTCTAATGATTGTGAGCAATCCTTGTTCAGCTAGATTCATAAACCAAGATGCAAGAATTTGAAACAACACATAGATTACCTCATGAAGATCAGAGAATATTGGCCCACACACAATAACACCACACCATTAGCCTCCAAATCTTTCTTTATTATAACAAAATCACAAAATACTGTATCAATTACAACTAGCAAGCACCTTCATCCAACTCTAACTAGTTTGGAATGAGAGGGCTGTGCTTTATTTATAGCTAGTGCAGGAGAAGTGGGTGCATCTAACACTGGCAGAGGGAGTTCAATTGAGAGATAGTCTAACTGAGCTTGAACTGAGTTGAAGTGATTTGAAGTGGAGTGGAATGGGAGTAGAATTGGAGAGGAGGATGACACCTCACTCACCAAACTCCACCAACCCATCCATCAAATGGCAACACACAATCCACCATTCGCTACCTCATGAGGGTAGGCATTAATTCTTCCTCACGTGCGAGTTTTACCAACATCATGCACATCTCTTTAATCAAATGACTTACCACTATCCAAACTTTTAACATACCCAAAGTTTTTTAAAGCTTAAACATGAATGAGGGGTCCACCACATATGCCAACGCAATCTTCACTTTGTTTTGGCGTGAAAGTTCATGTGGTTGACGTCACTCCCAATTCATATCATTCTCCACTTATATTTAAAACCAAAGTTTTAGAAACCTTTATGCTTTGAAGAGGGTTGCATGACATAAGGACCCATATGCCATGCCATTTCCACACTTTTTAAAATGAATTTTGACTTTTTCAACTTTGTCCTTTTGTGCCAATTTGTTGCACTTTTAACATTAAAATGACGTTTTAATGCACTTTTAACATTAAAATGACGTTCTAATACATTTTTAGAGAAATAATGCACCACGGGGTGTTTTAGCCGCTCGAAACATAGGAAAAGTGGTCTCTGGGGTAAAGAGGACGCTCTGAGTGTGAAAACGAGCATCCCCACGCCAAAACCGGACTCTGGACCCATCAATTATTACATTTTGAAGTTTTTCAATTAAACCATTAAAATGGCTTAAAAAACGGAAAAAAATATTTTTCTCGAAATCAGTCGAAACTCTAGGGGGACCTAGTACATGTCCATACGACTCAATTCGAATGCCTAACATGTTTATAAACTCTGACACAGAGGCCCTAATAACCTTCTAAGGCCTAACCACCAAGACGACTACCCCAACTTTGGAGGTGTGAGTGAAAAACTCAGAAATTATTAATCGTTTGTTCAACAACCAATAATTACCGAGGGAAAAAACACTCTGGGCTAGTCAAATTGATGCCTAAGTCTAGGAAGTCGAGCATTTTATAAAATTGACCATGCTAGCACGTTTTTTACAATTTCCCCAAGGGGGTATGAACATGCATTTACAAAACAAAAAAAATCTCCCTAAAGAAGCCTAGCGGACTTTTGGACTCCGGAGAATGAACAAGTATACTTGTTCTACTTTGCCGGCTCACTTGAAAAATACACCAAATACAACTTAGGTGGTAATAGGAAGCTTTGTGAATCTACTTGCTCATGATTGTTATACCTTTTGCTTAGACATTCTAGTGGATCTTTTATGCATTCGATCTATATTTTGTGGAGGCCGTACTAAACTTTTGCAGGGTAGCGACTTGGTTGGAGGAGATTGCTAAGACATCTTGCATCATCTTTCGGGCAAATCGTTTTATCTTTAAGGGAGTGACCAATTGTTTTTGTGCATTGAGTTTCTCTCTTCTATATGACATGCATAGATCTTCTTTATTTGTGAATTCAATCTCACTTTGGTAGTTCGGATTTGCAGGTGGAGGGGGGGCGCTTTACCTCTTTGGAGCAAACATGTTTTACACCGAAAGCTATTGGATCTTGCTTGGAATTGTCACTAAGTGGAAGGATCATCGACGAGCGAGGAGACCGCAAGTATTTTTAGGTACAATCTACAAGGTTAGTATCGTTTTCAATATTTTTACCCAATTGTCAATCAAAACCCTCATTGTTAAAACCCTAGATTTGTAGATCTGATAGCTCGAGTGCTTATTTGATGACGACCATCAAAACCCACTTAGGAATAGTTAATTAAACCCTAGATCTCAAATTTCATTTAAATCTGACTCCATTTACCTCGAGATCTAGCATTAGTCTCTCTAGGTGGGGCACCCTCCTTGGGTGGGTGGCCAAATCTTCAGATCTATCAGTTGGGTATGCTTGAAACCACTTCAATTTCATAGATTCAATCTTCAAGCCTCCAGATCTAGCCATTTCACTTTTGGATCTACTTTATTGGGTCCACTTTTCCCATTATTGCATAAACCCTAGGTGGATCTAATTAGGGTTTTCTTCCTTTTGGCTAGATCTCTGTAGATCTACGTTACTAAACTCCTTGTACATTTTTAATCAAGTTGGGTAATTTTCCTTATCATTAAGCCTCCCCAACTTTGCCCTAACCTTCTTTACCACGTCCATTCTCTAGATCTAGATTCACTTGCTCATTATTCACCTCTTTCATTCATTGCATACCCCTAAGAGTGTCTTGAGTAGGTGTGTTAGCCCTCATAGGCTAGTAGGGTCTCCCCCTTGATCATTCTCTGTATTGATCTAAAGTGACAAGAGCCTGTCCGGTGTGACAACTACCCTTCAATCCGTAGTGGACGAGGTCCTTGCGGTGTCACTGGTTTGCTAACTTACCTCTACCGTCCCGGATAGGATACCTTCAGTGGGTAGCTACACTTTGTGTGAGAACAAAACCCTAGCCCATGGAGCGTCCAGACTCATGGGGTAAGAAAGACAAATTTGAATTCGCTCTTGTGCATCATGAAGGTTGGGTTGGTGAAGACTCATATGTTGAGTTGAGACCTTAGAGCTTGAGTTGTGCATTGAAGATTGTTTGATGCTGCGTCTTTGGCATCATGAGCTCCGGTGACAATTTCTAATCTTTTCCCCATTAGAGACATTTATAGTTGTTATTTTCACATAAGCAGTTTATTCTTTGTAAGTCATTGATGGAGATACAGGTCTTGGAGCAATGATATAATCCATTATAGCTATTGTATTCCACACATAGTTATTATTTCTCCATGGGTTTGCTGGTTATGTAAAGTCTGTTAAAATAGAACCTTTTGAGGTTATCTCATAGATGTTGGTCTCTTAATTTTTGGGAAAGTTAGAGCATTTGTCATTCGAGGATCTCATCTATATAGAAGAGTGTGTTTACTGTAGTGGTGCTTGGTAGAGATCTGTACATTGACTAGAAGGATTGTATTAGTTTACAAAGATTTTGTTGAAATAAGACATTGTATACCTTGTAGAGAATGTAGACCTGCACCTTGAATACATTGTGTTGCAGAAATTAAGTTCACTGTAATGAAGCTTGCAGAGACCATTGCAAACTGTTGTAGAAATCATTGGTTGACAATGTTCTAGGCATATGAGGGTTGGATGCCCATGTTTCCATAATCTTAGATTCCAGAGAAGATTTGGACTGATTTGGTCCAAGCAAATTTGCAACATGGCGCCACAATTGCTCCAAAAGAAGATTACAGATGATCAAAGAACTCAGGTCTACCAGATTCTACAATTCAACAGTCAAGAGTGTAACTTGAAACTGTGTTTATTTGTAAGTTCTAGTATGTGTTTGTTACTTGCATGTGTGTTTGTGTAGAGTATCAAAATTGAAGGAAAAGTTGAATTGTGCATTTTATGTGGGTGCATTTACGGTTGAAACCGACACCCTCACCTTTGTGAGTTTGAATTTGCTAAGTCTTATTTGTAAAGGGTGGAGTCGCAAGAAGCCCTATGAATTCTTGTAGATGAAGCATTTTCTTCTTCCTAGACTTCTCCTCTTGCACTTGATAGGGGGGAACATTATGTCAGGATTCAAGTTTCGAAGCCTCCTTCTGACAACAAGTAGCCATGGCCTTCTTCAAGTAAGCCAGATTAAGCGAGCTTGAACCACAACCAGTTTGGGAGGCCAAATTCAGTGATGTAGTCACATAGACATAAGAGAACCATGCCTTAGAGTACTCGTGTTTTGTGTCTAGTTGTGACACCTTGAGACTCTCCTCTCCTCACATTGTTCTTGACAGGGGGGAAATGAAGACCGTCAGAAACAAGCGAACCTGTTAAGAGCTATGTTTGACTTAGCTCCACTTGGTTCGTGGTTAGCCTAAAACCACTGGTTTCAAGAGCACCTTCGATTAGTAGAAGATGGTGCAAGCTTCTAGCTAACTTACATGGCAATTCAGATTGTTAAGGTGGAAATGTTCAACAAGTTACAACTATTCACTTCTTGTTTTCAAATCTCCAGATGGTTCGTGGTCAGCCTAAAACCACCAATTCAGTAGAAGACGGCAGCTTCCTATTGCTTCTTTTAGAGAACCTCTGAGCCTTCGTGCCAAGTTCTAGAAGAACCTCTGAGTCTTTGCGCTAAGTTTGAGAGTTGGTGGTCAGCCTTAAACCACCCACATAGTAGAAGATTTCAACTTCTGCTAGCCCCTTTAGTTGATGGTCAACCAAAACCAATGTTATTGGAATCGGACCAATCATCGAACCGACGAAGCCCAAAATGTGAACCGGACCGGAAACTGGACTGGAACCGGCAAAAAACCGGCTGACTAAAAAATACATAAAATATTCATATTTTGTAAAAAAAATATATATTCATGTGCATACATATGAATCCAAACCATTTATACACAAATAGTGTTAGGATAGGCTTAGGGTTAGGTTAGAAGCATAGGTTAGGTTTTAGTTTGTGTTTTTTTTTAAAATTTGAATTCCGTGAATCCCCAGTCCACGGCCGTATGACAGAGTATGGACCGGCCAGTTTGACCGACTCCGTACCCGGTTTGGAAAAAATCCCTGTTTTATGAATTTTTTTTGTTGACCGGACCGACCAACCTTGTGAACCGGTCAGACCGGTCGGTTTTGCCGGTTTCGATAATACTAACCAAAACCACCTCTTTAGAGAGCACTTGTATTTAAAGATTTCGCTAACATGCTCTAACATGCTTGGCATAGCTTGTTTGTCAAGCCTTTTCTTCAACTCTCTTCTTCTTTTCTTGGACTCATATACACCCTTCGGATTAAGGGGGGATTTGTTGGAGACTAATCCTTGGTGTGAGGAATATGAATGTTTAAGGGAGACCAAGAGTCACCCGAGAGTCCAAGAGACCTCTTGGAATCCAAAACCAAGGGTCATCTCATGTAATATAATGTAATTTGTGAATGAGAAAAAATGCGCTTTCACACCTATGTTTTTGTCTGTGTGGTTATTCCTTTTTCCTAAACTGGATTTATGTCTGCCAATGTTCTATCTGCGCTAATGGGCTCCTTACAAATATGAATAAACAAGAAACCCTAGACAGGGTTACATCACCGAACCCATGAGAGCTTGATATCACACAACACAATATTATTATGAGATGGAATGACATTACATTGAGGGTCCTCACCCTTAAAGAGTCTTAGTGACCAAAACCCTAACCCTAATATGTAAACCCTAAAACACCTAAAAACCTAACTTTTGACCTAAGTCACTTAAGTGACTTTATTACATGTGCAGCCTTATATCTTAACACCAACCACCTCCAAAATGGCTCAAGGAAAGAGGGTGCACCCCTTTTTTGACCAAGCATTCTTCACCATGATCATCTATTAATGATGCTCTCTTGAAATCATCAAAATGCTCAAGCATCCAAGGTGGGGTGCTCCTTAAATTAAGTGGTCATAGAAAAACGATTAGTGCTCAAGCATTCAAGGCGACAATTTTGAAATTGCTAGGTTCTTAGATATTTATCAGATTTTCTATTATAACCACTTTTTAGAAAATCCACCACTCTGCTTCTAATGCTGTTGAGATGGAAAATTTTTGGGCACTTTGTCAAAATATATCTACTCCCAAAGTGGGACACTCCTCCAAAAGTGCAACAACTTCCCATGTGTCAAGTGCCTTCAAACCCCCTAGGGCGTTCCATCTAGGAGACCCTCAACTTGAATAATCATCAATTTAGTTGCATGAGAGACTATTGTGCCTAGCATCCCCTTCTTACGTGATTTTTAAATTAATCCTAAGAGATAACTTTAGGTACATTGGTTAATTAGTGTGATTAGTTCTATTTCTTCATTGACATTAATTAATCCATCACTTAAAAAGTACAATTATTAATACTTCAAAGCTTTGAGAGACTTACGTCGATGGGTTTCTATTCCTTAAAATACTTCAGTGTTAATTAATTGCCTTATTACCTTGGTCAAGTATTCTTTAATCATCATTTGGAGGGAGTGCATCATCTTATGAGCATTGCTTTACTTGTCAAGCACATAATACTTTATTATTGAATTTTAGCATTAGCATGAATACTTTAGAAATTTGTAGACTATCAGATAACAAATGGCAAGTGCAGTAAAAACATCAACACATCAAAACACTGAACACAAGATTTTTTCACTGGGGAAACCTTTAAAGGACAAAAACCCCAAAAGCATTAGTAATTCATCTCGTAAATGAGATGATTAAGTTCTTCAATCTCAGAATTATGAGATGAATGTTTTTTTTTCTTCAATAATTTATTCATGACATCACTGATACAAATTTATAAAAGATAAATTTTGCACCAAAACCAAATTAGGGCTTTCTGTCCTAATTCCTATCAGCTGCCCAAAAACCAGATCTCTTCCCAGATCTGTACGGCTTGCTCAGATCTGTACGGAAGATGCCCGAAAATCTTAGCTGCTACTCGGGTGCTGCCTGGATGACCTGTCAAGCTGTGTGGAGCTCTCTCTGCCCTGCCTGGAATCCTGTCAAGCTGCCCGAGCCTTGTTTTCCCTGCTTGAGTTGCTGCCCAGACCCTGCTTTGTCTGCCCGAGCATTAACCGGGCTTCTCTGTTGCTGCCCGGAGGTCTGCTGGGCTACTCTGCTGTTGCCCGGAGGTCTGCTGGGCTACTCTGCTGTTGCTCGGAGGTCTGGCAGACTTTTGTATGCCTGCCCGAGACTGCCCAAGACTGCCCAAGACCTGTTATGGCCTGTTGTGGGTGCCCGGAGGCACTAGAAGGCTGCCCCAAGGGTGCTAGGGCCTGCAGTAGGTGCTCGTGGGCACTAGCAGCCTGCCCGAGGGTGTGGAGAGGGCTGCCGAAGGAGGAGGGGAGTTGCCTGAGCTTCTAACAGCCTGCCCGTGGAGGAAAACCAGCTGCCCGAGAAAAGTAGAACACTTCCCGTGACCGATCTGTAGCAGCCGTGAAGGAGAAAAGGGCTAGGTTGAAATCCTACCATGTGCAAGAAAAGAGAGAAGACTACTGCTGTTGTTTTTCACCTTGAATCCTAGCTTAGGGTTTCTTGAACAAGTGTTGATGCCCTAGCTAGAATCCTCCATGCTAGGGCACAACCAAGAAATTTCCTTCTCCTCAATAACCAGCGAATGCTTCTGTTGGAGTAGCTGTAAGATCATGAGTAAGTGTGTGTAATAATGAAATGGAATGATCTTCTTTTATAGCCTTTGAAGCACTTGTAAGTGGACCAATGTTGATTTTTCTGAGCTACATCGAGAGCCATTCTCTTAGGAGAATGGAGACACCTTGTCCGAGACTAGGGTGTAGAACCAGTCTAGCACTGTGGGACTCAACCTAGAGTTGAGTGACCATTCTATTGAATGGGGATATTTGGTCCGGGACCAAGATATGGAACCAGTCCAACACTAGGGGACTCAACCTTGAGTTGAGTGACCATTCTGTTGAATGGTGACATCTAGTCCGAGACTAGGATGTGGAACCAGTCTAGCATTGGGGGACTCAACCTAGAGCTGAGTGGCCATTCTTTGAATGGAGGCACCTGGTCAGTTACCGGGAATTTAACCTAGTCTGGGACTAGGGACTCAACCCGGGGTTGAGGGCCATTCTACAGGAGAATGGAGGCGCTTGGTCTGTTACCAAGTATTTGACCTTGTGTCAAATTATGTAGCCTATGGCTGAGGAATCTGGTCTGTTACCATGAAGACACTATAAGCCCTAGACCGGATCTAGGCACGTGTAACACTCTGACTTTCGATCAGTGGGCTTTGTGATCTTCTCCAAGGATTAGCTACCCTTGGTTAAGACACCTTAGTATCCGATCTTGGTGTCATAGAGAGTGTGAGATAAAAGCATTAGTATTTCTCTTTGTTTATGATGATGTACTTTGAGTGGGGATGAACGACCACCTTGACCACTTATTTTGACCACGGGGCACTTGAAGAAGGCTAAAGCAAAAGTCTAAAATACATAAGGACCCTTAGTACCACTAAGGTGTCAAAGTGAAAGTGCAAAAAGACCTTTAGTACCACTAAAGGTAAAAGTCAAAGTGAGAAAAGAATAAAATAATAATATTTTGTTCTTTTGAGTTTTGGTCCACTTATAGGTGACCCAAAGGATATAAAAGAAGATCAATCCATTTCATTATTACACACACACTTTGCTCTCACAAGTGCAGCTGCTCTAACATAAGAATTCGTTGGTCATTTGAAGAGAAGGAGGTTTGGTGGTTTTGCTCTAGCATGGATGAGTCTAGCTAGGGCATCCACTTTTGTTCAGTAAACCCCAAGCTAGGGTTTGGGATGATCTCTTGCAGCAACCTTTTACCTTCTTCATCGACTAGGGTTTAACCCTAGGCTTCTACTCTCCTCACGACATCCTTCTATTCTCCTCATGGGTAGGTTTTCACTTCACGGGCAGGCTGTATACTCATTCGGGCAGCCCTTATTCACACCTGACAGCCCTCCTCTACACCCACAGCAGGCCCGTAAGGCTTGGGCAGGCTGCCTTTCGGGCATCCCTTTGAGGGCTCGGGTAGAGACCCCCGAGTCTGTCAGACCTTGAACCCAACAATAGGTGTCTCGGGCACCCAGACAGGGCTCAGTCAGAACCCGGGCAGTAGATCTGCCCTCCGGGCAGATCTGAGCAAAGTAGCAGAGTACAAGCAGATCCGGGCAGGGGCAACAAAACGTCTAGGCAGGCTTGGGCAGCAGCAAAAGAATCCGGGCAGAGTTCAAACAGGTCCGAGCAGGCAGTCAGGGCATCCAGGTAGTATAGATAGACATCTAGGCAGGAGAGAGAAGATTAGGGCAGCAAGCCCTAATTTACTAAAATCCCTAATTGGGCATTTTTGTGTAAAAGGATTATCATTTGTGTAATTGTGTATCTATTGAACAAACCCATTAGGGTTTGAGAATTCATTGAAGAACTCAGTCATCTCATTTACGAGATGAATTACTAATGCTTTTGGGGTTTTTGTCCTTTAAAGGTTTCCCCAGTGAAAACCTCTTGTGTTCAATGTGTTGATGTGATTTACTGCACTTGTAATTTGTTTTATGTTAATTTGCAAATTTTAAAAGTATTCATGCTTAATGCTAAAATTCAACATGGTATCAGAGCTTAGCATGTGAAAACCCAGTAAGAAGAAATTCCCGTTGTCTTCCTATAACTTGGGATATTTTGCAGACTTGACATTTGACTAAGTGGTAGAGATGGCCATCAACATCTTCAGACTGGAAGAGAAGCTTCAAGGTTCAGCTAGCTACAACTCTTGGAAAGCTAGGCTTACAACTATTCTAGAAGAAAATGGCCTTGATGACATTGTGTTCAATGTCAGTGAAGAGCCAACATCTAATGCTGGGAGACTTGCTTACAAGAAGAAGTAGGCTAAGGCTAGAAGGATCATCTATGATTCTGTCAAAGAAACTGTGATGCCCAACATCACAACATTAAAGACTGCCAAAGAATGCTTTGACAACTTGGCTAACTTGAATGAGAAGGAGGCTCCCAGTCAGAAGAGAGTCTTAAAGAAAAGGCTACGAACTTTGAAGTTGAACAAAGGATGAAGGGGTTGGTTCCTTCTTCACAAAGATTGCACAGGTAAAGAGATCAATTTATTGCTATTGGTATTGTTGTTGATGACAATGACCTTGTGTAGACTGTGGTCAATGGTCTCCCAAGCTCTTGGGAAACCTTCCTGGCATTTGTCAGTGGATGTGAGAATCATCCAAACTTTAAAAGACTTTGGCATGATTGCATAGAAGAAGAGGGAAGGACTTCAGGCAAGGCAACTAAGGAAGGAAACCTTGCACTTGCAGCAAAGACAAAGAAGTTCAAGAAGCCCTCATCTCAACAAAAGAAGGGAAAGAAACCTTAAGGTAAGTTCTCTGATGTTTCAAAAGTGGAATGTTATAATTGCCACAAGTTTGGACACTTTGCCAGGGATTGAAGGCAGAACAAGAAGAAATTCAAAATAATATTTCAAGCATCTGCTGTAGAAGAAGAAGAACACCAGGGCTAACAAAGAAGACGAACCTAGAAGAGAGTACTACCTGATCTCTGCCCTTTCTGGATCCATCACAGATAGTGCTAGCTCTTGGTTGGTAGATAGTGGTGCCTCCAGGCATATGACGGGTAACCATGGAGCTCTCACCAGTTATAGAAAGGAGTTACTACTCAGGTGGAACTTGGAGATGACTCCACTTACAAGATTGAAGGAGTTGGCTCAACTTCAGTTCAACTTGACTCAGGTACGGTTTTATATATTGATGATGTCTTATATGTTCCTGGTTTGAAGAAGAATCTTCTATCTGTTGTTGGCTTAGAAGACAAGGGCTACAAAGTCCTTTTTATGGACAAGAAAGTCCTACTACGGGCAAAAGATGAAAAGCTAAGCTCAGCTATACAGATTGGGGTTCGAGAGGGAGGCCTTTACAAGGCCTCCGAAGATTCCACTCATGCTTTGGTGCATCATACAGTTGATCCATGTGAGTTGTGGCATAGAAGGTTTGGACACCTTCACTACACAACTTTTCCAGGCTTGCAGAAGATGGTCACAGGTATGCTAGAGGTATCTCCAAAACATGATGGAATTTGCAAAGGATGTGCTCTAGGTAAGAACACTAAGAAATCTTTTTCCAGAAGCAAGAATAGATCTAAAGGCATTTTAGATTTGATTCACTCTGACATTTGTGGGCCTATGTCTTCACCCTCCTTGAGTGGGTGCTTGTATTATGTCTTGTTCATAGATGATCACTCTCGGAAGTCATGGATTTACTTCCTCCAAGCCAAAAGTGAAACTTTTGATAGGTTCAAAGAGTTCAAGGCACTGATTGAAAATCAGACTGGCAGACACATCCATATCTTGAGATCAGATAACGGAGGTGAGTATGAATCTAATGAGTTTGATGATTTTTGCCAAGAAGCAAGAATCAAGAAAGAGCTGGCAATACCGTACAACCCTCAGCAGAATGGGGTTGCAGAAAGGAAGAATACAACGATCTGTGAAGCTGCTAAAGCCATGCTTACCGATCTAGATCTTCCTTTATCCTTGTGGGCTGAAGTTGTAGGTACTGCTGTGTATATCCAGAATAGAAGCCGTCATGCTATCTTGGGGGAGAAGATTCCAGAAGAAGTCTTCACTAGAAAGAAACCTGCAGTTGACCACATGAGGATATTTGGCACTATGGTTTACATTCATGTGCCAAAGGAAAAGAGGGCCAAGCCAGAGCCTTCTGGAAAGAAAGGTATATTTGTTGGGTACAGTGACTGCTCGAAGGCCTACTGCATCTATGTACCCGGATAGAGCTACATTGAAGTCAGCAGAGATGTGATCTTCCATGAGGAAGTTGTGTTTTGTCAAACACAAGAGCTTTCAAAGGAAGATGAAGTACCTCTCCTTGAATTTCCAGAGTTCAGAGGGAGGAAGAGGAATTTGAGGATCAAATTCCAGATGCACCTGAGGACACTAGAAGTCCACCAGAAGAACTACTTGAAGTTCCTCCTTCCAAAAGGAGACTTGCTTGCTACCGAGAAACGGTACAAGAAGCCGAGAAGCATAAAGCTCCACCCGGTACTTTCAGAGAAAGCATAAGACCACAGAAGTACTTCGGTCTTATGATCCAACTCATCAGTGTAGAACCTTCCTCATACGAAGAAGCAACACGTCAACATGTATGGGTTGATGCCATGATTGAAGAGTACAGTTCAATCATGAAGAATGATGTGTGGGAAGTTGTTCCCAGAACAACAGGAAAGTCAGTGGTGACATCCAGTTGGATTTACAAAATCAAGCATGCTGCTAATGGCAGTGTGGAGAAGTATAAAGCCATATTCGTAGTTCGTGGATTCACTCAGAAAGAAGGCATTGACTATGATGAGACATTTGCTCCTGTTGCCAGGTATACCACCATTAGAACCATCATTTCTCTTGTTGCAGTATTCGGATGGAAGTTACATCAGATGGATGTAAAGACAACCTTCCTCAATGGCAAGATTGAGGAGGAAGTCTATATTGAACAACCTGAAGGCTTTGTGACTCGTGGGAATAAGACCCATGTGTGTAAACTGAAGAATGCCTTGTATGGACCGAAACAAGCTCCGAGAGTCTAGTATGCGAGGATGGATGGATTTCTCCACAGCTTGGGGTTTTCCAAAAGTACAGCTAATTCTAACTTGTACTTTAAGGTTGTTCATAATCATGTTTTGATCCTTGTTCTATATGTAGATGACTTGTTTCTTATAGGTGATGAACAAGTGATAGAACAGTGTAAGAGGGAGCTTACCTCTGAATTTGAGATGAAGGATCTCAGTTTGATGCATTATTTCCTCAGCTTAGAGGTCTGGCAAAATCCAGGTGAGATTTTCCTGACACAAGGAAAATATGCAGTGGACATCTTGCAGAGATTTGGGATGCAGGACTGCAAGTCCATGAGTATACCCATGACTACCAACTTGACAAAGTTGCGTGACTCAACTACCAGTTCACAGAGTGTGGACTCCACTCTGTACAGACATCTTATTGGATCCTTGATGTATCTCATGCATACGAGACCAAACATCTGTTACACAATGAATGCTCTGAGTTAGTTCATGTCCGATCCAAAGCACATGCACTGGGTAGCTGCTAAGCACTTACTCAGATATGTGCGAGGTATTATCACTTATGGGCTCAGGTATACTTTCAACAGTGCAGTATTATTATCTGGATATGTTGATTCAGATTGGGCTGGCAGTGCAGTAGACCGAAAAATCACCTCTGGTTACTGCTTCAACATGGGATCTGCAATGATCTCTTGGTCTAGTAGGAAGCAGGGTTCCATAACTCAGAGTACAGCTGAGGCAGAGTATATTGTTGCAAGTGATGCCTGCAAGGAAGCAGTTTGGCTCATAAAATTTCTATCTGATCTGTTCGGTGGAAAGCTTGACTCAACGATCATCCATTTCGATAATCATAGTTGCATTAAGCTTTCAGAGAACCTGGTGTTTCATGATAGATCGAAACACATTGAAATGAAGTATCATTTCATTAGAGACCTAGTGCAAAGAGGTTCTCTGAAGTTGCAGTACATTCGTACGGATGAACACGTCGTAGATATCTTGACCAAGCCTCTGACAGCATCAAAGTTCGTGTACTTTCGTGACAAGCTTGGCACGACAGAGAATGTCTCTCCTTGAGAGGGAGTGTTGATTTTTCTGAGCAGCATCGAGAGCCATTCTCTTAGGAGAATGGAGACGCCTGGTTCGGGACCAGGGTGTGGAACCAGTCTAGCACTGGGGGGCTCAACCTAGAGTTGAGTGCCCATTCTATTAAATGAAGATATCTGGTCTGGGACCAAGATATGGAACCAGTCCAACACTAGGGGACTCAACCTTGAGTTTAGTGAACATTTTGTTGAATGGTGACATCTGGTGCGGGACCAGGATGTGGAACCAGTCTAGCACTGGGGGACTCAGCCTAGAGCTGAGTGGCCATTCTTTGAATGGAGGCACTTGGTCAGTTACTAGGAATTTAACCTAGTCCGGGACTAGGGACTCAGCCCAGGGCTGAGGGCCATTCTCCGGGAGAATGGAGGCGCTTGGTTTGTTACCAAGTATTTGACCTTGTGTCAAATTATGCAGCCTATGGCTGAGGCACCTGGTTTGTTACCAGGAAGACACTATAAGCCCTAGACCGGGTCTAGGCACATGTGACACTCTAACCCTCGATCAGTGGGCTTTGTGATCTTCTCCAAGGCTTAGCTACCCTTGGTTAAGACACCTTAGTATCCGATCTTGGTGTCACATAGAGTGTGAGATAAAAGCATTAGTAATTCTCTTTGTTTATAATGATGTACTTTGAGTGGGGATGAAGGACCACCTTGATCACTTGTTTTGACCACGAGGCACTTGAAGAAGGCTAAAGCAAAAGTCTAAAATACATAAGGACCCTTAGTACCACTAAGGTGTCAAAGTGAAAGTGCAAAAAGACCTTTAGTACCACTAAAGGTAAAAGTCAAAGTGAGAAAAGAACAAAATAATAATATTTTGTTCTTTTGAGTTTTGGGCTACTTACAGGTGACTCAAAGGATATAAAAGAAGATCAATCCATTTCATTATTACACACACACTTTGCTCTCACAGGTGCAGCTGCTCTAACAAAAGAATTCATTGGTCATTTGAAGAGAAGGAGGTTTGGTGGTTTTTCCCTAGCATGGATGAGTCTAGCTAGGGCATCCACTCTTGTTCGGTAAACCCCAAGCTAGGGTTTGGGATGATTTCTTGCAACAACCTTTTACCTTCTTCATCAAATAGGGTTTAACCCGAGGCTTCTACTCTCTTAACGACAGCCTTCCATTCTCCTCATGGGCAGGCTTTCACTTCACGGGTAGGCTGTATACTCATCCGGGCAGCCCTTATTCACACCTGGCATCCCTCCTCTACACCCACAGTAGGCCTGTAAGGCTTAGGCAGGCTGCCCTTAGCCTTCAGTAGCAACAGGCTGCCTTTCGTGCATCCCGTTGAGGCCTCGGGCAGAGACCCCTGAAGTCTGTCAGACCTCGGACCTGACAACAGGTGTCTCGGGCACCCAGACAAGGCTCGGTCAGAACCCGGGCAGGCAGACCGACCCTCCGGGCAGATCTGAGCAAAGCAACAGAGTATGGGAAGATTTAGGCAGGGGCAACAAAACGTCCTGGCAGGCTCGGGCAACAACAAAAGAATCCGGGTAGAGTTCACACAGATCCAGGCAGGTAGTTAGGGCATCTGGGTAGTACGGACAAACATCTGGGCAGGAGAGAGAATATTAAGGCAGCAAGCCCTAATTGGACATTTTTGTGTAAAAGGATTATCTTCTGTGTAATTGTGGATCTATTGAACAAACCCATTAGAGCTTGAGAATTCATTGAAGAACTTAGTCATCTCATTTACGAGATGAATTACTAATGCTTTTGGGGGTTTTGTCCTTTAAAGGTTTCTCCAGTGAAAAAGTTTTGTGTTCAGTGTGTTGATGTGTTGATGTGGTTCACTGCACTTGTCATTTGTTTTATGTTAATCTGCAAATTTTAAAAGTATTCATGCTAATGCTAAAATTCAACAACCAATACTTAAAAGAACAAAATACTATTATTTTATTCTTTTATTACTTTGACTTTCACCTTTAGTGGTACTAAAGGTCTTTTTGTACTTTCACTTTGACTCCTTGGTGGTACTAATGGTCCTTATGTATTTTAGACTTTTACTTTATCCTTGTTCAAGTGCCCCGTGGTCAAAACAAGTGGTCAAGGTGGTACTTCATCCCCACTCAAAGTACATCATCATAAACAAAGAGAATTACTAATGCTTTTATTTCACACTCTGTGTGACACCAAGATCGGATACTAAGGTGTCTTAACCAAGGGTAGCTAAGCCTTGGAGAAGAACACAAAGCCCATTGATCGAGAGTCAGAGTGTCTCACATGCTCAGACCCGGTCTGGAGCTTATAGTGTTATCCTGGTAACAAACTAGGTGCCTCAACCATAGGCTGCATAATTTGACCCAAGGTCAAATACTTGGTAACATACCAAGCACCTCCATTCTCCCGGAGAATTGCCCTCAGCCTTGGGTTGAGTCCTTAGTTCTGGACTAGGTTAAATTCCTGGTAACTGACCAGGTGCCTCCATTCAAAGAATGGCCACTTAGCTCTAGGCCGAGTCCCCCAATGCTAGACTGGTTCCACATCCTGGTCCCAGACCAGATGTCTCCATTCAAAAGAATGGTCACTCAACTCAAGGTTGAGTCCCCCAGTGCTGGACTGGTTCCACATCCTGGTCTTTGACCAGATGGCTCCATTCAACAGAATGGTTACTCGACTCAAGGTTGAGTCCCCCAGTGCTGGACTGGTTCCACATCCTGGTCCCGAACCAAACGTCTCCATTCTCCTAAGAGAATGGCTCTCGATGCTGCTCAGGAAAAAAATCAACATTTACAAATAATCACCATATTACCATGAAGATATGAGAGCACATCACATCAAAGATCCTAGCCAATCACCATAGCCACCACTCAACAATGAAGAAGCACCATCTTTGAGTCAAGAGCACAAGTGTACCTCCTGCCCATCCAAATGTCTAGCCATGAAAAACAACTCATTCCTTATGAACAATTTCACAAGTGATGTGATGAAAAATCACATGTGTGATCCTCATACAATATGAGGGGTAACATGACCATAGGCTTGCAGTCCTCCGTCTGAAACCTCGTCAAGGCCTCAATTACATACCCTGCACAAGGAATATCTCCCTTGGTCTCTTCCAAACCTCCAACCCAAGATGTAGAGCAACATATCGATGTCCTTCTTCTCAAACTCAACTGCCATATCTGCATTGCTCCCTACAATGAGGTTCTTTGCACATATAAGAAACAAATCATCTACATACAACTCCAAAATGTCGAGTAGGAAAAAATGGCCACAAGTTGGAAAATGATTGAAATGGCCAAAGGCTAAGATTCACATAAGCTTTGAAAAATGTGTGGCCAAAGGCCAGGATCATAGGCTGTGAAAAAATGTGGCCAAAGGCTATAGGATCAAATAGGCTGTGATACCAATGTTACAAATAGTATATTTGTTAATGATAACACATCCAATCCAAATAGGAGACAGGAAGGAATACCGTATAGGATAAATACAAATATAGATATTTAAATAATATAAATGATGATTTTCAAGACCTCTCATAGCTATATAAATATCAATTACTGGTGATGAGAGTGAAAGGTTGCAACCTTTGGTATTTAATTATTATTATTGTTTTTTTCTCTCTAGGTAAATATCTCAGGGAAAACCCCTGGGCACTTACCCTCATTTCAAGGATGGTACTCAACATAAACCCTAGATTCTTCAAGGCACAAGGCCAATCAATGACATGGCTCAAAGCCGTTACAACAATATACTTGTTATGAGCTCAACATGTGACTTACGGGAATGGAACTTGGGTGAGGAGGATAACACTCCATTCCACAACCATTCGAGCTAGATCCAATTGACGAATTATTGTTCTATTTATATAACGTATTAGTATATAATATATTTATCTACTTTACATGGGCTTCTGAATAAATACTACCTCTCTTTGGATTTCTTGTATTAAACAAGGAAGCTGATAAAGTGTTTTTTGGTTGTTGTTTCAACACATGTTAGATGGAAAATTATACAAAGGTATAAATTCAGGTAAATATAGATCGAGGGCCGAAAGGATCAATAGTTTACACCAACTTCTATTAAAAGTTACAAATACCTGTTATGATAATGTTATCAAAAATCAAAATAGGATCTATATAGGTGCTCGTCAAAATTAATGAGTATGTTTGATGCCATATTGTAGTTAGTGTGTCGCTAATTAGTGAATCAAGGTCACGGGAAGAAGTGAGCTTTGGCCAATGATCCATCTTAGATTACATATGAACATATCAAGAGAATATGCGTTTTCGATAAAACTATTTTCTAATTAAAGTGATATCTGTTCTGGAGGACTTTCAGACAAATGGCATGTCTGCACACCCTTTCTTATTCATTATGTTTATTGTTGCAGCTCTACAGTTTTGAAGACAAGGGTGGTCGGCGGGTTGCACTTAGGCCAGAGCTGACACCATCTTTAGCTCGGGTGGTTATGCAAAAGGGGTCTCCATCTTGGACTCATTATTTTTTAATACGTTGCAGTTTACATTTGGAACAGCAATTAATTGTTTCACTTTGACATGCTTATAGATGAACATTTCATGCTTTTAGTAAATAAACTTAGCATATACTTCTTTTTAGGAGTTGAGTAGTAATTTGCTAATGGGTTCCAAGTTTGGTTCCCTAAACTTAATGTGCATTTTATGCCTTACAGGAAAGCGTTGTCACTTCCACTCAAATGGTTTGCAATAGGACAATGTTGGCGTTATGAAAGAATGACCAGAGGGCGACGTCGAGAACATTACCAATGGAATATGGATATAATGGGAATTTCAGGCATAGAGGTAAGTCTTTTAGCTTTGATGATTATAAGTATAATACCGAATAGAAACGATGGCATTCTTTTAATATCAATCCAGTATGTGGCGAGTTAAGTAGTCTTGTAGATTCATGACACTCAATTTAAATTGTAATAGACAACATTTCTAAGTGCTTTACAGAGCATTCATGATGCATTCTATTTTTGTTTCCTAAATATATTTAAATTTGAGTAAATGCTATGTTTGTGAGCGGGCAGGGTTGAGAGCTAAACTCTTTATACTTTTCTAATTTTGCTTATCCATTTTAATGTTGAATACCAGTATGTCTCTATAAGCAATACATTCAGATGGGCTAGCCATTATTTAAATATTCTATGCACCAATATTATAGATGTGGTACAAGTTTACAACGGAAGAATTGTATTTTGTTACCGAAGTTGAGCATTACTTTTCAAACCAGTAGTTTAGGCTTGAAAAGTTTGAATCTTGGTTGCAATATGTTGAGTTTTAGCAAATATACTAGCTCCAACATGAGCTTGAATCTTGGATGCAATATGTTTAGTATTAGCAAATATACTAGCTCGAATTGATTAACAGAAGGTTAAGTACCATTATTTCAAAGGAAAGAAACTTTAGAACTAGCCAAGGTTTAATGCAGAATTGTGTGCTTGCACTTATTGAAATGTCTTAAAAGAGATCGAATGGGGACATGAGTATAGCATTGAGGTAGGGATCGACTTGCTCTGCATTTAAACAATGCACATAATGTTAAAGTAAAGCTTTGTTTATAATGGTCACTTAGATATTAGAGTTAGGCATTAATAAAGTCACTTCTTAAAGTTATAGTGCTGTTTTTTAACAGATGTGACTGTTTTTTAGTTGTTTGAGAGCAGATCTGTGGTTTCCAAAGCTGATTTTGAGCATGTTTTTGGGCTGTTAGTCAACAGAGTTATCAGAAATCTGCATGTTTATCAGCGGTACCTGGATGCTATAGGGGCTTAGAGCTAGTATCCAGGGGGGTTGACATGTATTTTTCAGCATTTTACTCTGTGCGACTTATATCTGTGGCCTCTTTAACCAACATCATGTTGGAAGCCAGCCAAAGGTTCTCTGACAAGAGCTACAATTGAGGTAATGTATGTTGGCCATTTTCAAATATAGGTGCTTCACTGATATTGTCCTAGGTAAAGATACTCTCTCAATAGTTGTGGGTAGAGATTGGGACAAATTTGATGAGCGAGACAGAGAAGCAGTAATGCTGCTTAAGTTGTCCATGACAGATGCTATGCTTCCTGAGGTTTAGACCGGGAAGACTTATACAGTGGTTTGGAAGCATTTGAAAAATATGCATGAGAATTTACAAGGATAGAGCCTTCTTGAAGAACATGTTGTTCTCGATTACGATGGATGAGAGTGCCTCATTATAGGAGTACTTACTCAAGATCATGTTGGAAATATTGTTGCCATTGATGTCAAAGACAAGGGGAGGTTGCTGATGTCCAAGATGAAGATGAAGATTGTTGAAGATATTATTGTCATTGATGTCAAAGACATAGGAAGGTTGCAGATAATGATGATGGCAAAATGAAATAATGATGTGCACCCCAATTACCCACTTGCAGAGGCAAGAAAACCAAAGAAATTAGAAGAAACCACACAATGGGACCACCTTGCGGGCAAAGGAGGACACCTTGCAATAATGATGAGTTAGCCTAACCATGATGTCCAACTAATGGCCCCACTTGCCTACTTGCCGGAGGCAAGAAAACCAAAGAAATATGAAGAAACCACACAATGGGACCACTTTGTGGGCAAAGGAGGACACCTTGCAATAATGAGGAGGCAACATAACCATGCCCTTGATAAATGGAGGGGTTGATTGGACTTGAAGACATTTGACGATAAGGTATGTGCTCACCTAAATGAGAATGAATGGGTAAACACCCATTTGTGGCTCCTTGGAAAGAGGTCGACCCTAGAAGAAGGATTACCTAGGAGCGCCCTAGGTTGGTATATACTATAAATAAGAGGAGCGCTACCTCATTTCAATCATCTTATCATCACCTAAATTCCTTGTCATGTCCCCAATTTTAGCCTAAGGAAAATAGACCAAGGTCACCTAAGAAGAATTTAGAAAATTATTAATGGTGACAAATAAGGAGAAAATAATTATTGGCTAAGGGGAAGTAATAATTACCCAGTGCATGGTTTCTACTGTTCTATAGTATTTTTCTATGGTATGGGCAAAAGGTAGATGATAGAACATGGTTTTCGTTGGCCCATGGTATTGGAGACTTTTCAAGGATAAAAGGCGGCAGAGGCAAAGGGAAAAGGCATGCTTGAATATTTGGAGATTTGTTCTTGAGACCGTCTAGGGGTTAGCCTAGAGTTTTCGTTTGGGGTTGGCAAACTCCATCCATCCATTTTGGTCTAGTTTCGGTGGTGTGACGGACCCACCCTAGCTGGACAAAGGGGGAGGATCCATTCAGGGTCTTCATTGGAGCTTCATCATCCGGGTTGGCATCACCTTTCAGGTTCTTGTTGAATGTATCTTGGTAGCTGATATCACAGCCATAGTTATTGTACTGTTTACTCTTTGTTAGTAATAATAAAGGTGCCAATATCATCTCGCCATTGTGATGTGTTATGGAATGTGTCTAAAGTGTTTGATGAAATGTCTATGAGAATACATGTTGCTGGTAAAAGTTATAAATCAATGTAAAATTGATTAATGTTGACAAATTCATAGATTTCGTGACCCACCGGAATTTGGGATACTACATCCCTCTCTTAAGTAGTGCACATTTCTAGAGAGGAGAGAAGAGAGAGAAGGATCACTTGTAAGGAGCCTTTTGAAGACGTTCTCTTGAGGATTTTCTAGGATATTTGAAGATGCCGCCCTCCCCCAAAAGATTGGATGCTAACCCATGAACCTTGCAGGAGACATCTTGTTCTTGGGTTTTTCCATCTTGTGATATTGTCTTAGTGATGGAACTATTCTTAGGAAGTTTGCAGGGTTTTCTCCTTTATGGTTTCCCCGGTGAAAATCTGTGTGTCTTGTGTATCTGCTCTATCTTGTGTATCTTGCTGTACTTGTTATTCTTTCAGATAAAGATCCCAATCAAGTTAATTAGACTAGAAAAACTAACATGGTATTAGAGCCTCTCTGAAAGAAGGAACTATGCAACAACAAAAAACTAGGGCTTCCTAGTTCAAGGCCTTCTCTCCACAGATCATCATGAAAAGAGGGCTAGGCTAACTCGCCCTAGAGGGGCGCATATTTTGGTGGAAGCATAATTAGATTTAAAGAAGTTTCATTTTTGACCCTGACACTAGTGCCGGGAGAAACTAGGGCATCATGTTTTGAAGGCTTCCCACCTCAGTCTTCAGAAAAGGACCTTACTGAGCAACTCGCCTCAAGGAGGCGCATCTTTCTATCCAGACAGAGTTCCCAAACTCCAAGTTTGGAAAATTAGGGTTTCTTTGAGAAGACCTAGGTTAGCCTGCTCCGGAACCAGGTCGTACACCTCAAATCAGTAAGATCTGAATCTTTGCTATTTCCATTTGAGGTTCTCATTTGAAAAATGACTCACCATACTCAGCTTGAGGACACGCTTTAGGGAGTTGATAACTTCCGAGCATGGAAGTACAGAATCTCCCTGATATTTGAAGAGAATGATTTGGATCAGTATATCAGTGAGGAAGTTCCAGAGGCAGAGGGAGATGAGGCTAAGGCTACTCATAAGAAGAACTTGGTTAAGGCCAAGAGAATCATTGCAGATTCTACTAAGGATAATCTCATCCCCCAGGTGTCATCCCTGAAGACACCAAAGAAGGTATTTGATGCTTTGACAAAGATGTTCGAAGGAAAGAACATCAATCGGAAGATGACATTGAGGAACTGGTTGAAGAATGTGAAGATACAGAACTCAGAGACTATACAATCCTACTTCACAAGGGTTGCTCAAATCAAGGAACAACTTGAAGCTGTTGAAAAGAATGTAGAAGAAGGAGAGATTGTGATGACTACCTTGAATGGCCTCCCAAGATCATGGGATTCATTCATTCAAGGAATCTGTACAAGAAGGAAGCTGATCTCTTTCAACAGACTCCGAGAAGAATGCACACAAGAAGAAGCTTGGCTCATAACAAGAGAAGAGAAGATGGGAGCAACTGAAGATCAAGCTCTCACAACTCACACTAGAAGAAACTACAGAAAGAAGGAGAACCACCATCACAACAAAAGGAAGGACAATCATCATAAGAAACAAAAGAATTCCATAAGAGATCCTTCCAACATTCGATGCTACACTTGTGATGAAAAAGGACACTTTGCAAGAGATTGTCCCAAGAACAACGACTCCTTCAATGAGAAGAAGAAAGACATCATGCTCACACCGTCGAAGACAATGAACCGACAAATAAAAGATTTAGAAGAAAGAAGGACGATTTTGATGAAGAGTATGTTCTAATCTCAACACGCATGGGCACTACCTCACATGGAAGCAATTACTGGCATGTGGATAGTGGGGCATCTAAACATATGACGGGATACAAAGAATCATTCGTCAATATGTTTGAGGATGAGTCACCTCACAAGGTGAAATTTGGGGATGATTATCAATACCCCATAAAAGGAAGTGGAGAAGCTTCGTACAAGCTAGACTCCGAAAAATATTTGAAGATGAAAGACGTGATATATGTTCCAGGATTGAAGAAGAATCTTCTCTCCATCTCTACACTAGATGCAAAGGGAATGAAAGTTGCATTTGTTGATGGCCAAGTTCTAATGTGGCCTAAAGGAAAGACAATCAATGATTGGTGAACAAGATGGATGCTTGTACAAACTGAAGGGACAACCTGAACAAGCATTGGTTCACGAATCAATAGAACCAAGTGAACCATGGCACCAAAGGCTTGCACATGTGCACTACAGAGTACTACCGATTGCAAGCAAAGCAGTCTCATGACTTCCAGAAATCCAGGCAAAGCATGAAGGCGTTTG
The DNA here is from genome assembly GCA_001517045.1 of Pseudotsuga menziesii. Taxonomy (NCBI): domain Eukaryota; kingdom Viridiplantae; phylum Streptophyta; class Pinopsida; order Pinales; family Pinaceae; genus Pseudotsuga; species Pseudotsuga menziesii. The sequence continues at coordinate 115,058 of LPNX010753011.1, forward strand.
CAAAGGATGTGCGCAAGGAAAGAATGCAAAGAATACATTTCCCTGTAGTGAAAGCAAATCTAAAGGAATACTGGAGATTGTACACTCAGATGTGTGCGGGCCCATGTCATCCAACTCACTAAGCGGGTATGTGTACTATGTTTCCTTTATAGATGATTTCTCACGTAAGACTTGGATATATTTCTTCAAAGGGAAAAATGAAGTATTCAGTAAGTTCAAGGAATACAAAGCCTTGGTCGAGAACCACATTGAAAGGAAGATCAAGACTCTGCGGTTAGATAATGGCGGAGAGTTCACCTCAGAAAAATTCAAGGAACTCTGTAGAGAGTCTGGAATTAAGAGGGAGTTGAGCACTCCATACAATCCTCAACAGAATGGCGTTGCGGAATGAAAGAACATAACTATAATGGAAGCAACGAAAGCAATGCTACATGATCAGGATCTTCCGATGCACCTTTGGGCGGAAGCAACAAGGACAACTGTGTATGTACAGAACTGTACTCCTCATCGAGTACTCGACAATAAGACTCCTAAAGAGGCTTTCTCAGTAGAGAAGCCAGAAGTCAACCATCTCAAAATATTTGGCTACCCAGTATGCATACACATCCCAAAGGAAAAAAAGACCAAGCTTGATCCTTCGGGGAAGAAGGGAATATTTGTAGGATACAGTGATACCTCAAAGGCCTATCGAATATGCTTCCCAGGATTCAAGAAGATCGACATCAGTAGAGATGTAACATTTGATGAAGACTCGACATACTCCAGATCCAGGAAGCTACCTATTGAAGAGGTTGAGGAACCTGAGGAAACTAGAGTTCGAGAAGCAATTCTAGAAGACCATGAAGATCATGACATGGCAGAACCGCAAGAGCCTATAGAGACACTTCACAAGAAGGACTCCAACAAGAGAAAACCAACATGGGCACGGGAACTAATACAAGAAGCATAAAGGTATGGTGCTCCAGACAGGATGCAAAGAGAAAGGAAAAGACCAAAACCTTACAATAGCTTTGTGGCCCTGCTATGTGACATCATTGGCAAGGAACCTTCCAACTATGAAGAGGCTACAAGAAAGAAATAATGGAAGGAGGCCATGATCGAGGAGTATCAGTCGATTATGAAGAGTGATGTTTGGGAGATAGTTCCGAGATCGAAAAGGAAGTCTGTCGTGACTTCGAAGTGGATCTACAAGATCAAGCATGCTGCAGATGGAAGCATTGAGAAACACAAGGCAATATTCGTGGCACAAGGCTTCTCATAGAAAGAAGGCATAGACTACGAAGAGACATTTGCACTTGTAGCGAGGTACACTTCCATTAGATCTATACTTGCATTAGCCGCGGTAATGAAATGGGAGATACACTAGATGGACGTCAAGACAACATTCTTGAATGGTGTAGTTGAGGAGGAAGTGTACGTAGAACAACCACTGGGATTTGAGACACATGACATGAAGACTCATGCACAAATTGAAGAAGGCCTTGTGCGGATTGAAACAGGTACCCAGGACATGGTACGACAGGATGGATAGCTTCCTGGTGAGCTTAGGCTTTACTAAGAGTAAAGCGAATTCCAACCTTTACTTCAAGATTGAAGACGGAAGATCGGTGATGCTCCTGCTATATGTCGATGACCTGTTCCTAACGGGAGAGGACAGACTCATTGTAGATGCAAAGAGGAAGCTTGCCAATTAGTTTGGGATGCACGACCTAGGGATGATGCACTACTTCTTACGCATGGAGGTGTGGCCGAGTACAGATGGGATTTTCCTTGGTCAAGGAAAGTATGCAGTGGAGATTCTGAAAAGATACATAATGTTGGACTGCAAGGCAATAACCACACCAATGGCATCGAACTTGAAGCTTCTGTGTGATGCTTCATCAGAGTTGGTTGATGCCAGGATGTATCGTTAGATGATTGGTTCATTGATGTACCTGACGAAGACGAGACCGAACATATGCTTTGCTGTGAACACCCTGAGCCAGTTTCTAACGGATCGGAGATATGTTCACCTGCTTCCTGCAAAGCATGTATTGAGCTACCTGAAGGGTACAGTTGAGTATGGGCTCAAGTATGGCATGAATCAGAAGATTAACCTGCACGGTTATGTTGATTCGGATTGGGCAGGTAGTGCCACTGATAGGAAGAGCACTTCAGGTTGCTGCTTCAGTATGGGATCCGATATGATCTCCTGGTTTAGCAAGAAGCAATCCTGCGTGGCGTTGAGTACAACCGAGGCAGAGAATTTTGTCGCTTTCTCGGCTAGTTGTGAGGCAGTATGGCTGCAGAAGCTACTAAATGATTTGTTTGATCTACAGATAGATGCGACTTGTATCTTTTGCGACAACTAGAGTTGCGTAAAGTTGTCGGAGAACCCGGTGTTCCATGACAAGTCGAAGCACATCGAGATCAAGTTCCACTATATCAGGGATATGGTGCCGAGAGGAGCAGTGAAGCTCCAGTACATGGCAATGGATGAGCAAATAACCGACGTGTTGACCGAGTCGCTAGCCAGAACGAAGTTCGAGTACTTTAGAGAAAGACTTGGTGTGATCCAGAACGAGGCTTCTAAAAAGAGGGAGTAAAGAAGTCTAGCATAGTTGGAGCTGCAGGTTGTTTTGGTAACGTAAAAGATCCTGGTGTGCTCTTATGCTGGAGATAAAGAGAGACCAAAAGACACAGATGCATGAGATCTCACATGGGAAAAGAGACAGGTTGTCCTTGAGCGAAAAATATCCTGGCGTAGTACGCAGGTTACTCGAACGTAATCAGTCCTGTAGGTTGTCCTTAAGCATAAAAGATCTTGGCGTAGTACACAGGTTGCTCGGATGTAATGAGGCCTAGTATAGGTTATCCAAAGTGTAAAAGATCTTGGCGTGGTACGCAGGTTCTTCGGATGTAATAAGTCTTGTGGGTTGTCTTGGAGCGGAAAAGATCATGGCGTGGTACGCATGTTTGGATGTAATAAGTCCTGTGGGTTGTCCTGGAGCAGAAAAGATCCTGGCGTGGTACGCAGGTTGCTTGGACGTAATAAGTCCTGGAAGGTTATCTGAAGTGTAAAAGATCCTGGACGCAGGTTGTTCAGATGTAATAAGTCCTTGAGGTTGACTTGGAACAGAAAAGATCCTGGCGTGGTACATAGGTTGTTCGGTCGTAATCAGTCCTTGTATGTGTGTGTTCCCTTGTTGGGGATGATGAGGTCACAAGGCACTTGGTGTGCACCTGGGCAGTTCTCACATAGTGGTAGATGCAGGTTGTCTTAGTGACGTGAAAGATCCTAGCATGCTCCTATGTTGATAGAACGTAGGTTGACCATAGAGAGACGTAATGCACTTGGTGTGCTCCTAGGTGATTCTCGCATAGTGGAAGATGCAGGTTGTCTTGGAGACGTGAAAGATCCTGGTATGCTCCTATGTTGGTAGAACGCAGGTGGTCTATGATATGCATCTGGGTTGTGGTCTGTGTTTTGTGCAGGATAATGAGATGATCTGGATACGACGAGATGGCGGTAGGAGATGTAGCTGATTGCAGTGGTAATGTAATAAACAATGTTCCCCTAAGGTTCCGGGACGGCGGGACGCGGGTTCGGGGAGACGCACATTCGGGACGTGTGGAGACCACCCCCAAATTTTAGAGATTCAGCGGGGACGGCGGGACGCGATAGTCATACAAATTTTAAAAATATTAAAAATATGAAAAATATAAATCCCAACAATAACAAACATTCATCATTCTAGAATCTGCAACCATGCAATGTAAATGCAAAATTCAAAGTTCAAACACATTACAGGATTCATCAAGATTATCATTATATTAATAATAATTTATAAATCTATTATGTATCAATATGAATCTATGACTAACATGCACATCATATTTGATAATCTTCAGATTTGACTTTTAAGTTTTAAAGTTTTAAGGATTGAAAATGAATCAATGATACTAGAATCTAGATAGTATGATACTGCACATCAACAAAATAATTAAAGTTTTAATTTTTAATTTGAAACAGACATTGCAAATTGCAATAAATTTAAAATGACTAAACTAGTAAACACTGAACAATAAACAACAACACTAAAGGTCAAAGACATTGAAATACTAAATACTAAAATAGTAAATTAAGATTGCTAAAAAATAGGAAAGAGTCAAAGACTTAGTCATCGGTATGAATAATAACTATAGTCTATAAATAGAGTCCAAGCTATAATGAATTATTTAAATTTTTTAAAC
>LPNX010753011.1:119563-197875 GCA_001517045.1 Pseudotsuga menziesii
GGCCTGCGTCCCCCCACATCTCGCCAAAACGGGGATGTCCCGAAACGTTTCGGGTGGAGTTTTGGAGTCCCCGGGACGCCCGAAACACGTCCCCGACCCTCCGGGACGCATCCCCGTGTAACACTGGTAATAAATGGTCCTGGGTTGTACCTACGCAATGGATTGCTCTTGGATATGAACTTGGATGAGGACTAGGCCTACACCCAGCATGAAACAGGGCTGACTTTGTAGAAACTTTCGATGACAGATATTACTATTCAATGATCGACAAGATGATGACTATGGAAACAACTATGATGATGACTCCGTGATGATGACTGTGGCGAGAAAGAATACCTTCCTAGTTAAGAGGGAGTGTTGTTGTAATTGTAACTTCGAAAGATATTCTGATGTATATTATCATTATATATTGTTGTACCCCCATCAGAGATGTGTTTCCCTCCTTTCGGGATGTCATTATTGTATATGGTCCTTGAGGTACAACCTCCGTGTAAGTCAGGGCAGTAGTCCTCAAGATGAATATAATAAAGTGTATTGTTGAGTCTCCCTAGGTGATGTTGGCCCTGTAGGGTAAGAGGTCGGCCCGGTCATGTTTTAGGTCAGTCACTTGAGGGATATAAATAGAGAGGCACCCTCCTCAGTTGGTACACACTCACTCACACTCTCTCATGTGCGCTTTAGGAGAGAGAGGATGAGGAGGAAGAGAGAGAGCTGCAGGAGACATCTTGTTCTTGAGTTTTTCCATCTTGTAATATTGTCTTAGCGGCGGAACTATTCTGAAGAAGTTTGCGGGGTTTTCTCCTTTATGGTTTCCTCGGTGAAACTCTGTGTCTTGTGTATTTGCTCTATCTTGTGTATCTTGTTGTACTTGTTATTCTTTTAGATAAAGATCCTAATCAATTTTATTAGACTAGAAAAACTAACAATCTCAGGGAAACCCCTTATTCAAGTTACTTCTTCCCCCCCTTCTTGTTATCTATTCACCCCTCATGATGTCTGGGAGGCTGTTTGAGCAATGAGTTCTAGCAGAGCAATGGATGAGGAAGGGTTCTAGGTTGAACTCTTCAAATATGGCCTTTGAGCACTTGATTGTCACTTGGATGATATGTTCAACCACGTGGTTTGTACTAGTTTCCCTGAATCGTGGTCACATCACATTATTCACCCAATCCAAAATCGGGCCCTAACTGATCCCAATAACTATAGATTAATCATGGTTGGCCACACTTTGTCCAAGCTATATGCTACAATCCTTCATATGTAGTTTTCTGGGGAGCTTGAGAGGAGACAACTCAGATGAGAGGACAAGTGGGCTTCAAACCGACACACCAGACCATTGATCACATTCTTATGCTCCATACTAGAATTAAGGAGGCTTGTCATCGATTTTCGAAAGTCTATTGTTGCTTTGTAGACTTTTGAAAGGTGTTCGAGTCTATCCCTATAGTGGCATTTGTTCCAGAGACTCTGAGACATTGTCATTTTCGAGACCCTTCTAACTGCCATTATGAGATTATATGAATCAGTCCTTGGTTGTCTTTGTATGGCCTGTTGCCGCCTAATACACACTTTGACACAGGGAAGTCAATAACCTGCTATGTGTGTCCTTAGAGGCAAGTGAGAGCTGGGGACCACTGTCACCACAATCCACAACTCCTCCATTTAGGCAAGATCCTAACAGAGCCAAGAGGGGTAGTCCCTAAGGAATACTAAGTTCCTAAGTTTATTAACAATTTAGTTAATGGGATCTTTATTAAGGTGTGTAGGCTAAGTTTTTGCACTATCTAAGAGATGACAAGCATCCAATGCAAAATGCAAAATTTCACTTTCAATGATAGTTAAACCCTTTAGATTAACAAACTAGTGCCTATAAATGAAACGGAGTCAAGACAAATGCAACTTTAAGATGAAATACAGATCTAGATTAATTAATCCACAACTTAAGTGTTTTATAACCGAATGAGATTACAAACGAAATAAGTTGAATACTATGGACAATATGCACATAAATAAATGATTAGCTAAACCGTTAAAGCAATGATAGTCAGTTCAACAGTATAAACAAATGAACATATGAATAATGTCAGTCAATTGCACGATATAAACAATATCCACAAACTATGAACAAGTTATTAGTGGAATAAACAGCTTGAGCGAAAATACCACAATGAGATAAACAAATGCTGTGAAATAATTACAGTAGTTAAACCATTCAACACATGAGATTGCAAAAGCTGAAACAACTACTTGAAAAGTAAAAATGAAATCTATGCTGTGAAATGGAGTGAAATGCTTTGTAGTAACCTGTTTGTAGGACGTTTTGCAGTGTCTCTTAGTTTATTAAATTTAATAAATTTTAAGGGTGTCTTAATCTTGATTTAAGTCTTAGAACTAGTGATGTGACTACCCCTACCACATATCCTCCAAAGCCAAAGAGGGAATGCTGTTGTCCTCAAAACAGTGGAAACAAGTCCACCTGTAGCTTGCAGGTCAAACCCCCGATGTCCTGGCGCTCAACAAGAGGGACGTAAAAACGCCTAGAGACCCCCCACGGTCTTCTACCCCTTCTAGCCTCCGAGGTCACCATCTTTAGTCAGCAACAGACAATATATGGTGGATGCCTATTACTAAGAGCTTATCCAAACCCCTGTCGTTTCTCAGAATACTCCGAAGAGTGATGACCAAGTAGAGGAGGGGCTAAACAACTGTTGGTTTATTTTAGGGGGTTTATTTAAATCCTGTTAATGTTGATAATGTGCAAAGTTTATTTTAAAACAATCAATAGGGTCAACCAAGCGGTATCCCTTATGGGAGGTGCTGGTACTTGAACCCTGGACCTTGAAAGTAAATGTGTATAAACCGTGAAAGCAAAAGATTGTAGCAGAAATAACAGTTATCTAATTAAGTCCTAAACCCCCTAACCCTTTCGCTTTTCATACCCGACCTGAGTTCCCTAAAGAGAGATAACAGGAAGGGACAGAGGATACACGGTGGATTTAAGGTTGTATATTACTCTCTTTGCAGTAAAAACGAAGTAGGAAATAAATCTAAAGCTAAGTGCGTGAAATGAAATGAAAGAACCTGAAACTAAATTAAAGCAACTATGCTAACCACACAACAATCTCTTTGAAAGAGAAAGGTGGGTAAAAATGGAAAATCTAGATGTACTTGCAAGAAAAGAAAACTAGCAACTAGTGAGCTACTCTGCCTCTAATCTAATCTACTTATAATAGATTTACAAAGCCTTTGAAATGATTTGAGAATACCCCAAGAGACCCTCTCTTTGGGGTTTACAAATACCAAAAGAAGTAGAGAGAAAATCACAATAAACACTAAAGAAAACTTATTAGAAAAGTTAGTCCAAAAATCCCCAAAAAAGGGCAAAAATCTGAGTGTAAAAATACTTGAAATGAAAAGTTTAGAGGGCTGGAAAATGAGTTTCCAGCCACCTAAATGATGTTAAAACAGTAGATCTGAAGTATTCAACTATTATACTAAGGGTTATGGCCTTAAAACAAAGGTTTTTATCACTATACAATGATAAAAACTAAGTTTTAAAACCCTTGTAAACACGTGTGAAAATGGAAAACAACCAAATAAGCCTTGGAGAAAGATGCTCCTTTGTTCTAGATCCCTGCAAATAAACTTATTAGAGCTGCAAAATGTAAGCAAAGAGGTGAGCACCCAATAAATCTACCCAAATACTTGGATAAATCTTATTAAAAACTCACAAATGGAAGCAGAAATACTTCTACTTACAAATCTCTTCGCAAAATACTTTGTGGAGAGCTATCTAAGCTAATACAAATGTAAATCAAATAAATACACATGCAAGTTACCTCACCAAAAGATGCATGAAATGTAGAAGAGAGCCACCAAGAATTCCTCCAAAGATTACTTGTATTATAAACCCCAATAGGACAACAACATTACAATAGCCAAATAAAACCTGAGAGAGAAGAATAGAGAAGAGAGGGAGAAGAGAGTATTTTGGTAGCATAACCATGCTCCAAAGAATCATGATAAAATGAGAGGAGGGGCCTCTCGTTTATAGTTGAAAAGATCCCAAACCCACTCCCAAATCAAGGGTCCAAAACATAGATCTAAACTCTAGCTCTCCTCCACCCTTAGATCTAGGTTTGTTTACTTTGCAAGCCATTCACCAATCATAAGCAAGGGTGCCTCTTCAAATCAATGGTAAAAAAGATAGATCCATGTCACAATGAAGCTTAACCCTTAGAGCTAGGGTTTCCATGACTCAAGTGGGGCCTCCTTTGACTCAAATTTTGTTTTTTATTCTTCTTCTTTTTTAATCTTTTATTTTTTATTTTTATCTTTTATTTTTATCTCTTTATTTTTTTATTTTTTTAATCTTTTATTTTTTATTTTTTTATTTTTATGTTTTTAATCTTTTTATTCTTTTATTTTTAATCTTTTATTCTTTTATTTTATCTTGTATTTTTTATTTTTTATCTGGGGCTTCCTTTGACTCAAATTTTGATTCTTTGATTTTTTATTTGTTTATTTTATTTTATTTTTTATTAAGACAAGAGGGGTGCCCCACTTAGGAGATCTTCAAAAATTTATTTTGACCAAGGGGGGGGGGGGGGTTTATTTAAATGAAATTTTGACTATGCTTAGCCATCCCCCAAACTTAATTACCATGGCCTTATTTGATTTTTTCCTTCAAAATCAAATAATTTAATTTTTCACCCTAGGAAATTAAATTAATTTCCTAGGAAAAAATACCTTGTCTTAACCAAAATTGGTCTAACTTCCTAACCCCTTGTCAAAATGAAATGGGACTTGAGCCAATGGCTTAGGGGGTGTCATAGCATTTTCATTTGCATTCATAGCCCCTATTACAAAATGCCAAGGTTCAAGAGATTACATTATTACATCAAAACTCAATTAATTAACCACCAAATGGTAAAATTAATTAATTAGGAAAAAAATAAATTAAAATTAAAATCCTAACGAAATTCCGCAAGACTACAAGATATGATGACTAGCATGGTCATGGACAACAACTTGAAACCTTAGCCACCTCATGGGCTTGATTATCAGAACGCCAATTCACCACTTTGGAGGATTGGTGAGTGAAAAACCCAACCAATAAAATTGTTAACTAACAAAATTAACTGGAAGGGGAAAAAAACACTTGGTGAAGAGGACTTCCTTGATAATAAAGTCCATGGTGACATCCTTAGAGGAATGACCCATGCTGACATATAAAGTTACATTAATTATCCCACGCAGGGGAGCGGACATTTCGTGTACAATAGGGGCAGAATTGCCCTGCTGAGTGAAAAATCCCTAGGATTTTTCCATGGTGCAAATTGTACAATATGTACATTTGCAATGTACATGATGTTGCCACCTAGTTGATATATGCGGGCAACCTCTGGTTCCAACTTGGGAACGTGTGTTCGATCATTGGAGAGCATACGAGAACTCCAGACTCTACAACCACAAATTCTCACCAATAACCAACATAAGTCCTCATGTAAAAACCGATAAATAATTAATAATGAATAAATGAAATGACTACACAATGATCATACATATATGCATAAATAATTTCAAAGAATGAAATAATACAAAACTTTTAAAAGAATGCAAGGAAAAGGGTTAGAGATACATTACAGAGAGTGTTCCTTAGGACACTAAGTATTTATCTTTTTTGAAGAAAAGCTTGATTTGTGGCTTAGTTAAACCATTCGACACATGAGATTGCAAAAGCTGAAACAACTACTTGAAAAGTAAAAATGAAATCTATGCTGTGAAATGGAGTGAAATGCTTTGTAGTAACTTGTTTGTAGGATGTTTTGCAGTGTCTCTTGGTTTATTTTAATAAATTTTAAGGGTGTCTTAATCTTGATTTAAGTCTTAGAACCAGGGATGTGACTACCCCTACCACATATCCTCCAAAGCCAAAGAGGGAATGCTGCTGTGCTCAAAACAGTGGAAACAAGTCCACTTGTAGCTTGCAGGTCAAACCCCGATGCCCCTACGCTCAACAAGAGGGACGTAAAAACGCCTAGAGACCCCCCATGGTCTTCTACCCCTTCTAGCCTTCGAGGTCACCGTCTTTAGTCAGCGACATACAATATATGGTGGATGCCTATTACTAAGAGCTTATCCAACCCCCCGTTGTTTCTCGGAATACTCTGAAGAGTGATGACCAAGTAGAGGAGGAGGGGCTAAACAGCTGTTGGTTTATTTTAGGGGGTTTATTTTAAATCCTGTTAATGTTTATAATGTGCAAAGTTTATTTTAAAACAATCAACAGAGTCAACCAAGCGGTATCCCTTATGGGAGGTGACCGTACTTGAACCTTGGACCTTGAAAGTAAATGTGTATAAAGTGTGAAAGCAAAAGATTGTAGCAGAAATGGCAGTTATCTAATTAAGTCCGAAACCCCTTAACCCTTCTGCTTTTCATACTCGACCTGAGTTCCCTAAAGAGAGATAACAGGAAGGGACAGAGGATACACGGTGGATTTAGGGTTGTATATTACTCTCTTTGCAGTAAAAACAAAGCAGGAAATAAATCTAAAGCTAAGTGCTTGAAATGAAATGAAAGAACCTGAAACTAAACTAAAGCAACTATGCTAACCACACAACAATCTCTTTGAAAGAGAAAGGTGGGAAAAAATAGAAAATCTAGATCTACTTGCAAGAAAAACAAACTAGCAACTAGTGAGTTACTCTACCTCTAATCTAATCTACTTATAATAGATTTACAAAGCCTTTGAAATGATTTGAGAATACCCCAAGAGAACCTCTCTTTGGGGTTTACAAATACCAAAAGAAGTAGAGAGAAATGGAGGTTTGGACCCCCTTTTGAACCGGATGGTTCTTGAGGATTTTCTGGACCAAAACGGGTAGCACTTCCTTTCCTCTTGTGTAAAACCCGCAATAAAACAACGAGGTATTTTCGCTGGAAATCACAATAAACACTAAAGAAAACTTATTAGAAAAGTTAGTCCAAAAATCCCCCAAAAAGAGCAAAAATCTGAGTTTAAAAATACTTGAAATGAGAAGTTTAGAGGGCTGGAAAATGAGTTTCCAGCCATCTAAATGATGTTAAAATAGTGGATCTGAAGTATTCAACTAATACACTAAGGGTTAGGGCCTTAAAACAAAGGTTTTTTTATCACTATACAATGATAAAAACTGAGTTTTAAAACCCTTGTAAACACATGTGCAGAAATGGAAAACAACCAAATAACCCTTGGAGAAAGATGCTCCTTTGTCCTGGATCTCTGCAAATAAACTTATTAGAGCTGCAAAATGTAAGTAAAGAGGTGAGCACCCAATAAATCTACCAAAATACTTTGATAAATCTTATTAAAAAGTCACAAATGGAAGCATAAATACTTCTACTTACAAATCTCTCAACAAAATACTTTGTGGAGAGCTATCTAAGCTAATACAAATGCAAATCAAATAAATACACATGCAAGTTACCTCACCAAAAGATGCATGAAATGTAGAAGAGAGCCACCAATAATTCCTCCAAAGATTACTTGTATTATAAACCCCAATAGGACAACAACATTACAATAGCCAAAGAAAACTTGAGAGAGAAGAATAGAGAAGAGAGGGAGAAGAGAGAGTATTTTGGTAGCATAACCATGCTCCAAAGAATCATGATAAAATGAGAGGAGGGGCATCCCTTTTATAGTTGAAAAGATCCCAAACCCACTCCCAAATCAAGAGTCCAAAACATAGATCTAAACTCTAGCTCTCCTCCACCCTTAGATCTAGGTTTGTTGACTTTGCAAGCCATCCACCAATCTTCAAATCAATGGTAAAAAAGATAGATCCATGTCACAATGAAGCTTAACCCTCAGATCTAGGGTTTCCATGACTCAAGTGTAGCCTCCTTTGACCCAAATTTTGATTTTTATTATTTTTCTTTTTTAATCTTTTATTTTATTTAATTTTTAATTTTTAATTTTTAATTTTTATTCTTTTTATTTTTTTAATCTTTTAATTTTTTTTTCCAAGGAAAAAAAGCATAATTTTATATCATCCGAAGAGAGACAAAATTACATTTTGTAGATATGCAATGCATATTCTATTTCACCAACCATGACTGATAAACAAGTCCATGAAAACCAATCTGATCCATCCATCAGATTTCTAGAAAAGTCATACAATGTTACCAAAAAAACTGGGCCCTGTCCTCACCAAAAAATATCATCCCATCTTGTCAAATGCGATCATGAAATGTAGCGGAAAATATATGCAAGAAGCAAGTCTGATATAGTTTCACCAAAAAAAACAAAGTGTAACTGTCAAATGTAAACATAAACAGAGTTCGAAAGAGATATATGCCCCATCATCAAAACACACAAAATATCATGTCGCCACTAGATCAAAAAAGGGGCGATGGTAGTATTCGAACACTTCATCACCTATCCGTTCCTTAACCTTCCACACGCCTAGATCTAGCAGGAGCCCCGCTTTCGATGCAGTGTCTGCCTGGCAGTTGTTCTCCCTGTATACATGTATGAATGTAATCAGATCAAAGGATTCCATCACTTCCCAGATAGATAGTAAAATGTTGCCTAACAGAAGGTCGCTGCAAGTTTGAATTCTTTTAACCCAATTGATCACATTTAAGGAGTCACCGAAAATCTGAATGGTTCTACATCCCTTCTCAGCTGCAAATATGAGGAGTAATTGAAGGCTTAAAAGTTCAGCGCGATTGTTACTGCCCGCCCCCAAACCTGTAATCAATTCAAAGGATTGATTCTCATCCAAATTTAAAATAGCACCACCTCCACAAAGGTTGTTTTGTGAGGCACCATCAAAGAAACCCCAGGGTTTAGTCCGATCAATCTCAAGTGCCAGTACTTCCCTTTGTTTTTTAACCTTCAGATGTGTTGGAAGTGCAGTAGCAATCCCACAAACCAACCCAGCCGTGATAGCCGGAGTACATTCTTTCCCAGAGAAGACAAGTTTATTCCTGGCCAGCCAAATTCCCCAAGTCACCAGAAGAGGAAGAACAGTCATAACATCCGAAGAATCCATTCTACGCCAACCTTCCCAGGCCAGCATGATAGTGGCCCCTTCCCATCGACACGCCAGATTCAAACGCAGCAATGCGCAGGATTCTTTCCACACCTCCACGCAATATGGGCAAGAGAGAAATAGATGAGCAGTTGATTCCCCCGCATTCCGACACAGAGCACACCATCCCGGACCATGGAAACCCCGTTTTATAAGGTTTTCCTAGCAAGGGACTTTATTTTCTAATACACACCACCAGAAAAGACGCGTTTTGGGGGGACAGTGGAATTTCCAAATCTTTTGCCACCACCATACAGGCCGCACATCATAATTCTGTGCACTCAGAAAGTTATATCCTTCCTTGGGAGTGTACTTCCCACTAGAGGCCCCATTCCAAATGAGTTCATCCTCTGCCACCCGAAGTTTAATCATGGATGATCGCAAATCCCCCATATACTGGATCAGTTCAATCCTTTCCTGGTCATTAAGAACAAAATCAGAGACAGGTCACAGTCTTGGCGACTGTGACCGTTTCTCGGTACCAAGCAGGTCTCCTTTTGGAAGGAGGAACTTCAAGTAGTTCTTCTAGTGGACTTTCAATGTTCTCAGGAACATCTGGAGTTTGATCATCAAACTCTTCCTCCCTCTGAATTTCTGAATCTGGAAACTCAAGTGGAGGAACTGCATCTTCCGGTGAAAGCTCTAGTGTTTTATGAAACACCGCTTCCTCATGGAAGATTACATCTCTGCTGACCTCAATGTACCTCTGTCCAGGTATATATACTCGATAAGCCTTCGAGCAATCACCGTACCCAACAAATAAGCCTTTCTTACCGGAAGGCTCTAGCTTGGCCCTCTTTTCTTTTGGCACATGAACATACACAGGAGTGCCAAATATCCTCATGTGATCAACTGCAGGTTTCTTCTTGGTGAAGACTTTTTCTGGAGTCTTCTCACCCAAGATAGCATGAGGGCTTCTGTTCTGGATGTACACTGCAGTTCCGGTAGCTTCAGCCCATAAAGACAAAGGAAGATCTAGATCAGTGATCATGGCTTTAGCAGCCTCACAAATCGTTCTATTCTTCCTTCCTGCAACCCCATTCTGCTGGGGGTTATAAGGCACTGTCAGCTCTTTCTTGATTCCTGCTTCTCGTCAAAAATCATCAAACTCATTAGATTCATACTCACCTCCGTTATCTGATCTCAAGATACGGATGTGCCTGCCAGTCTGATTTTCAATCAGTGTCTTGAACTCTTTGAACTTGTCAAAGGTTTCACTCTTGGCCTTGAGGAAGTAAATCCAAGACTTCCGAGAGTAGTAATCAATAAACAAGACATAATATAAACACCCACTCAAGGAGGGTGAAGACATGGGCCCACAAATGTCAGAATGAATCAAATCCAAAATGCCTTTAGATCTACTCTTGCTTCTGGGACATGATTTCTTAGTGTTCTTACCTAGAGCACATCCTTTGCAAATTCCTTCATGCTTTGCAGAAACTTCTGGCATACCTGTGACCATCTTCTGCAATCCTGGGAGAGCTGTGTAGTGAAGGTGTCCAAACCTTCTATGCCAAAGTTCACAAGGATCAACTGTGTGATGTACCAAAGCATGAGTGGAAACTTTGGAGGCCTTGTAGAGGTCTCCCTTTCGAACCCCAATCTGAACTGCTGAGTCTAGATTTGTGTCTTTTGCCCATAAAAAGACCTTTTTGTCCATAAAGAGGACTCTGTGGCCCTTGTCTTCTAAACTAGCAACAGATAAAAGATTCTTTTTTAACCCAGGAACATAAAGAATATCATCAATATGAAGAACCGTACCTGAGTCAAGTTGAAGTGAAGTTGAGCCAACTCCTTCAATCTTGTAAGTGGAGTCATCTCCAAGTTCTACCTGAATGGTGAACTTCTTCTTTCTGTAACTGGTAAGGGTACCACGGTTACCTGTCATGTGCCTGGAGGCACCACTGCCCACCAACCAAGAAGTGGAGCAAGCTGAGAAAGAACCAGTTAGAGCAGAAATCAAATAGTACTCTCTTTTAGGCTCATCCATTTTATTAGCCTTGGTTTTCTTCTTCTTCTTTGGTTCTTCATCTTCTTCTTCCTCTGGTTCTGCAGTAGATGCTTGAAACCTTCTCTTGGGTTTCTTCTTGTTCTGCCTGCAGTCTCTAGCATAATGGCCAAACTTGTGACAAGTATAACATTCAATCTTGGACATGTCAGAAAACTTACCCTGAGGTTTCTTACCCTTCTTCTGCTGAGGGAAAGGCTTCTTGAACTTCTTGGTCTTTGCTGCAAGTGCAAGGTTATCCTACTTGATTACCTTGTCAGTGTTCCTTGCTTCTTCTTGTATGCAATCATGCCAAAGCCTTTCAAAGGTTGGCTGATTTTCTTGTCCACAGACGGATGCCATGAAGGTTTCCCAAGAGCTTGGGAGACCATCAACCACTGTTTGTACAAGATCATCATCATCAACAGTAACACCAATAGCAAGGAATTGATCTCTTACTTGTTTGATCTTGGTGAAGAAGGAACCAACACTTTCATCTTTGTTCAGCTTCAAAGTTTGTAGCCTCTTCTTAAAGACCCTCTTTTTATTGGGAGCCTTCTTTTCATAGAGGTTTACCAATGTATCATAGCATTCTTTAGCAGTCTTCAAGGATGTGATGTTAGGCATCAATTTTTCTTTGATAGAATCATAAATAACTCTTCTAGCCTTACCTTGCTTCCTCTTGTAGGCAAGCCTACCAGCATTTGTAGTTGGCTCTTCTGTGACATTAATAACAATGCCATCCAAGTCATTCTAATCAAGAATGGCTATCAACCTGGCCTTCCAGGAATTGAAGTTTGCTGAACCAGAGAGCTTCTCTTCTGGTTTGAAACCAATGGTAGCCATCTCTGTCACTTATCCAAATGTTAGATCTGCAAATCTTATTCCAAGATCTAGTGAGAAACAACAACAGTATCCCTTTACTGTGTTTTCACATGCTAAGCTCTGATACCATGTTGAATTTTCAGCATTAGCATAAGCTTTAAGAATTTGCAGATAAACATAAATAGATCAGTAGTGCAGTAAAAACACATTCAGCACATCAGCACACATGGACACAATATTTTTCACTGGGGAAACCTTCAAAGAACAAAAACCCCAAAAGCATTAATAGCTCATCTCGTAAATGAGATGGCTTAAGAAATTCTTCAAAAAGTTCCTCAGATCCAGATCTGGATTTTGACCACAGTAACTATAAAATTCATTCGTAAAAATTAGACTGATAATTTTACCCACAATTTCCAGAATTACAGAAAATTACCAATTTAGGGCTTTCTCAGAAAAACCGAGATTTTCTCTCTCCTACCTGAAAATATCAGACTGCTGAAAACTGTCTGAAAATATGGGACTGCTGAAAACTGCCTGAAAATATCAGACTGTCTGAAAACTGCCCAAAAATATCAGCCTGCTGAAAACTGCCCGAAAATATCAGACTGTCTGAAAATTGCCTGAAAATATCAGACTGTTGAAAACTACCTAAAAATATCAAACTGTCTGAAAACTGCCCAAAAATATCAGACTGCTGAAAACAGCTTGAAAATATCAGACTGCTAAAATCTGCCCAAAAAATGGAATGTTGAAGATAGCTGTGCAAAAATGCTGAAGATGGACTTTGCTGATAAAACCCTAGCTGAGGGTTTGAACATAAGATAGTCTTCTTCTCCTGTGAGAGCAAAAGTGTGTAACAAATGAGAAGGCTTGATCTTCTTTAATAACCTTTGTTCACCTCTAAGTGGACAAGATTAGGAAAAATAAAAATAATAATATTTTTATTCTTTCCTTAATTTCACTTTCACTTTTACCAAAATGTACTTTTATTTTTTCCTTTGACTTTTATAAGAAGTCCTTCTTTAATTAAGAAAAATAAAAATAATAATATTTTTATTCTTTTCCTAATTTCACTTTCACTTTTACCAAAAATGTACTTTTATTTTTTTCCTTTGACTTCTATAAGAAGTCATTTAATTTTGTTTTCCACCTGTGGTCCTTTTAGGTGGACAAGATTAAGAAAGATAAAAATAATAATATTTTTATTCTTTTCCTAATTTCACTTTCACTATTACCAAAAAGGTACCTTTTTTTTTTCTTTGACTTTTGACTTTGGCCTTTTACCAAGTGCTCCTGTGGTCATTACCTGTGGTACTTTTTTATTTCAAAAGTACATCATCATAAACCAAGAGAGTTATTAATGCTTTTATCTCACACACTGTGTGACACCTAGATCTAGTACTAGGGTAACTTAACCAAGGGTAGCTAATCCTTGGAGAAGCACACCAAGCCCATAGATCAAGGGTCAAAGTGCCACACACATGCCTAGACCCAGTCTAGGGCTTACAGTGTCTTCATTCTTCCAGAGAATGGCTACTCAGAACTAAGCTGAGTCTACCAGTCCCAGACTGGTCTACATCGTGGTCCCGAACCAGATGTCTACTCAACACAAGGTTGAGTCTACCTAGGGCAGATTTGGGTTTATATCATGGTCCTAGACCAGATATCTACCATTCAACAGAATGGTCACTCAACACTGGGTTGAGTCTTCATCGTGGTCCTGGACCAAGTGGTCCCATTCTCCGAAGAGAAGGGCTCTCGATGCTGCTCAGAAAATCAACATGGTCCACGTATTTATTGTACGAACTTTTATTATTTTAGGCTTTATGCATTCATGTATGTTGAAAAACACTACTTTTCATGAATGTTTTAAGATATTTCATTGTACTTTAAAACCAATTTCATTAGCCATGCCTTGCATTCATGTATGTTTAAAAACACTACTTTTCATGAATGGGCTTTTTCAGAAGATATTCATTTCATTTCCAAGTACATAGTATTGATGGTAGCGCTACTTGCTTCAGGTTTAGCCAACACAACCTAGGCAACTCAGAGCCGAGCCACAAATAAATAGGGAGGCTTGTCCAACAAAGGCTCTAGTGGGGAAAGGTCCTCTATGCCATAAGTCAAGTAGTAGATCGGGTTGAAAACATAACTGGAAGGTTATGGATGGGTGGAGATAGTGAATAATGAAACCAACACTAGCAAGCCAAAGTATGGTGGGAATGACTACCTCTATTCTCCCTAAGAAGGGTAAAACCAGTGAGTATAGATCAAGAACTTCTAGGTCTGAGTAGGGACATTGATACATAATATCAATACATCCAAGTCCACATATCTATATGACTGCTAGATCATGACACTAAATGCTAATACATGTCATAAAAATGAGTATAAGAGCAATGATAACCATAACACAAGATAATATAAACTGAGTCATAAACATGTAAATAATCCATCTGAATCAACATCTGTCCAATGAGCAAACACTGATGCAAATCTGGGCACTACAAACTGCTCTGCAAATGGCTAAATGACTACATCAGTCCTCAAATCTAAGTGTCCTGAGACTCAGTCATGACATGGGCGAGTACTATAATCCATCAATAAAATAATGATCCATCATTAATGCTCATCTCAGCATCTCATATGTAGGGGAGCTAGCTGAAAAATATACTGGAATTTGAAAAATAGAATATGGTAGCCCGACTACTATATATGTGATAACAACTAGGTTGCTAGGGTACTTGGGTACTGGGACAGGTACTGGTACGGGTATGCCACTTTTTGAAATAGGTTACTTGGGTACGTTAGGGTATTGTAGTTTATATATATATATATAATTTTCAAGTTTATAAATTATATTGTATATTAGTATTTATTATTAAGTTTTCATTGTTCAATGTTAATTGGTCAACAAGTAAACAATAAACTACAATACTTTCTTAAATATATTGTTGTTATGAACAAAAGAGATGTGAAATACTTTCTTAATAGATTGTTGTTATGAACAAATCAATGAACTATTTTAATAGTGAAGAATATGATCAATCTCAAAATATAATCTTTGAGTGCTTTAAGCACAGGATAGTCACAAAGTAAATCTGGAAAATATTAAATAGCATGAGAATCTGAGATAAAACATAACTTTTATAAGTATGAATTTCATCTTATGGTGTTTGAGTTTCAACTTTTAACTTACTTGCACATAAGCATGGCAAATCAAGTAATATTAAGAATTTAAGATTCATTTATAGTATTTTGAAGGAATGAACTCTTATGGTAACCTTCAACACCAAATGACTTACTTTCCTGCCCCAATTTAAAGCTAAGAAATTAGTTTCTATTCACTCCATATTAAGTAGATGAAGATGGAACAATTAAAACAGAGGACTCAATATCACAAGCATTCATGCCCAGATCGATGATACAGAATGAATATAAATTTATAAAACAAACAAGAGGGTTGTGGTAAGCACAATTCTGCTAATCTATGAGATTCCAAATGGGTCACTGAATCACTAGTTGTGCATGGTAAATAACATGAGTTTTACTCTAAATAAATATGTTGATGCTAAAACAAAACAATACGCTGATGTGCAATATGCCAATCAACCACACTCTATTGTGCCAAACACAAGCCAACTATTGGTCAGCTATAATGGAAGCTGAAGTATACTTTGTTTCTTGTTTAAATGGGGCTATTACCATTTCTTAAATGATAAATCATAAGTACTCACCATTGAACTGAGCTCACCAATGCAACCCATGGCCTCCAAACTTCAATGCTGCTCCCAAGAAAAAAAAAAATGGTTGAGCCTTGAGCTCCTAGTAAGCTTTAAGGCTTTGGTTTAAGTCTTTGGGAGAGGGCCGCACCATACCCTTCCCACTCTTCACTTCAAAACTTTAAAAAAAATTGGATTTTGATGTTCACAAGCTAAGATTTATGGGCTGGAAGTACCCCCAAAGTACCCAAAATTAGGGTACTTTTCCTTTTTTGGAGTGCCGAAGTACCTTGGAAGTACCCAAAATCTGGGTACTTTGCCTTTTTTGGAGTACCAGTACCCAACTGAACAGTGCAAAGTACCGGGTACTTGGGCAAGGTACTGGGTACTTCTTGGGTACTTCCAGGAATACCTGTTCCTGTACCGGGTACGGAGGTACAGGCACGCGTCCTCGACCCTCGGGTACGGGTACCTATGCTACTTAGGTTCAACACTACACCAACAAGGGTGTAGCCTAATGGTGCCCCACGATCACTTTCTAGTGGTTCTCGCTTCACTCGCAGAATTTCTCCACAACTTAGTAATATCAAAAAGTACCGGCTTTTCACTTTAGGGATTGATTGAAGTGTTCAACTAATTACTAGTCTCTCCAATCCCTTTTTGATTGTCCCACCGATCCAGCCAATGGCCTGTAGTGGTCACAACAGCATACGGGAATTGAATGCTTGTTAATTTTAAGAGTTTTAGAACTAAATATGAGTTATTTAAATCACAGTGCCGATACTCTCGTTACTGAGAACACAACTGGATGTGTTAATTTTACTTAAGAAAATAAAAAGAAATTAAAAAAATGAAAAAACTGAAAAATAAAAAAAAGTGCGAATCCCCCCTTGGGGAATGGGATGTGGGCACTTGGCTGCCCACTTGCTTCTCTTTTTTACAATGATCTAGAAGAAGAAATACTTGTGTTCCTTTGTAGAATAGGAAACACAAGTTTACAAGTTTAAGGCCTTAGAAAAATGGCCAAAGAAGAAGATGTAAGAAGAGGGATCTTCGGATGGCTTGAATCTTCAAACTTTGGCCAGAGTGCCTCTCTCTTCAATCGACTTCTACTGCAAAACAGCGAGCAATGTTATGCTAAAAAATGATGGATCAATCGATGAAAATATAAAAACTTAGCATAAAATTTTTAGTACTTCAAAAAATAAATGTTTGCAATTTTTTGAAAAAACAAGTACTTGCTTAAGTTTAGATCTATAAACATATGAGTTTTAATATCAGATCTGATCTGTTGAGTGCATTCAAATATCAGATTAGTATGATATTCTTTAAAATAATGAAAATATTTACTATGCACGAAGAACTAGTAACTGGAAATTTAATACTTTATGTGATGGAAAGAAGAGAGAAAGAATGCCCCCAAAGCTTAGAACCTTGGACAATGGAGTCTTCCAATGGAGGGAAGAGGGATTTAGATCTTCCAATGATGACACAAAGATGTGGGAGAGTCGAACAAGATCCACCACTTCTTTAAAAGATCCACCACTTCTTTGATTAATTATTTCTTATTTAATAATTAATAATTATTAATATTAATTAATATTAATATTAATAATTAATTTATGTTATGTTATATTTTTTTTATATAACAATTAATTAATTAATTTTGAACAATTTTGACATTGGGAGATAAGCCTGTAGTTCCACGATTGCAAGGCAATTAGAGGCCAACAACCCAAACTCCCGAGCCATCGGTCTCCATGGCTTCCATGAGCAAGCCTTAGAATCCCAAAGGTCGCGCTAATTAAAGATACCCTTTCGACCCGATTGTCTTGCCTGTAACTGCGACAACTCTGCATTGTAGACCCCCTAGTCTTACAAACTCTAAATCGGTCGAGATGCAATGTCCCACCCAACTCTGTTGCCCTCCGACTGCCACCAAACCAATCTGGCCAACAACCTCCATGCAATTCAAATACTCCTGAAGATAATAGACCCCCAAACTTGAAATAGAGAGTGTGAGGAGATGATGTCACATAAACCAAATCTACCTTGTATCCTACCTTGTTGCTGAGCTATCAAAATTTGGTGTTGAAAGAGAACCTGCCACAATGCTACACCCTGAAGACATCAAACCACCCACTTGGTTGCCAAAATACTACCTCGAGTGACCACATCAATCAATCCTAACCCCCCCTCATCCTTGGGGATAGTGCAAACATCCCAAGCAAGTAGGGGCAAACATCTAGCCCCCCCAAACTTCGACAAAAGATAAGCACACATAATCTGCTCCAGTCGTTTGAACTGAGGCTTGATGGGAAACCAACATGACAGCTAATACACATGAGAGGCCTGGAGAATGCGAACAACTATAGTCATCTTCCATGCGAAAGGAAGATCCTTGTGATGCCATGCATGTAGCTTACTCTGAAGTTTTTGCAGGCACCAGTTCCACATAGACACTAGGGATAGGCTTGTCCCAAACGGAATACCAAGGTATTTAACAATCACCCCAAGTCGAATAAAGGATGAAGCCTCAGGAATCCAAGCTGGCGGAGAGTCAATTCCAATCAATCAAAAATATTTTTGTGAGGACTGATGATGGCACTGGAAGCCTAGCCAAAGTTGTCAATACAAGACAAGGTCTTGTCCACCGAGGCCTGCTTGATACTAACAGAGAGAAGGGAGTCGTTGGCAAAATGATTATGACCATTTATGAACCATCTGGAAGATAGATCCCTCTAAATTGTCCCGCAACCCATGCAGCCTCCAACAAGTACCCCAAAGCATCTACTATCGACACATATAAGTACGGAGCCAAAGGGCATCCCTACTTGATAAAACGATGTAGAGTGATCCGAGGGAATAAAGCCTTGTTGATAGCACCAAAGGTGGAGGCATTGGAAAACAGAGTGTTCACCATGCCAACACAAGGGGGGGCAAACCCCAAAGATGTCAACATCTCTGCAATGAACGACCGATCCACCCGATCATAAGCTTTGTTAAAATCAATCTTGAGCATCATGCATTGCTGCCCTATCTCGTGAGCCCACTCCACAGCCTCCCAAGCCGAGACAACCATATATAGAATGAATCTTCCCTACACAAAACTTGTTTTCTCTTGACACACCACGTGTCCGGCCACTGCTCTTACCATCAGCGCCAAAGCCTTGGCCTTAATCTTAATCTTGTATGCCAACCACCAATGGAATCACGTGCCCCATTCTTGGGGATTAGCTTAATCAACCCTTGATTAAGTGTCTTTGAGAGGCATTTTGAAGAGAAAACTTTTGTTGCCAGACAATAGAATTCCTTCCCAGTACACTCCCGCATGGACTTATAAAACTCACAAGGCAGACCATCCAATCCTGGAGATTTGCCATTTTTCATAGACTTGAGAGCTGCATATCGCTCTTCTCGCGCAGAACTCTTCTCTAATCTGTCCCTATCGCCAGTTGAAACTTTGCGGGGCACCACTCCGCAACAAGCATCATGGGCAGCCAAGACACCATTGGACAAGGAATAAGGTGAAAAGATGGCCTGGAAATCGAAGGAGCCTTGGGCAGGAGGAAAGGAAGAGAAAAAAGGATTTACAACTTAAAATGCAGGTTTGGGAGCTAACACATGAATCAGGTCATTAGTGGACATTAATAAAATTATCTTATCTCGTTGAAGAGAATATCACGAATGAGGAAAGCTAGAAGGGGGCCTAAATATGTCTTGCTGGTCCTGTTGTCTTTTGTAGAAGAGGAGTAGGAGGGTGGAGGTCTTTTGCTGGAACTGCAATCTTAATATCTATTTCTCTCCTAACATATAAGGTAGAAGAAATGAAGATTCTAATAGATGGCTGACCAGAGGAGCTGGGCTGTGGTATGTCTTGATGCCTGGATGAAACACCTCGCCACTGAGCTATGGGTGAAGATGTCTGTTTGCTACTGCTGAGTGAACTCACCCAGGATCTAAGGAACAAATTTGCAATGGTTTCACTGGTAGAGGTCAAATAGCTCCCTGAGGTCTTATGGATCTGGATGCTGAGGTGGTACTATTGTTTGTCTGTCTCTTGGTATACCTGTCCTCTTGGAGCACTAGAAAGAAAGATGTGATCAACCTAGTGGTGTCTGAGGGGGGGGTGGGGGTGGTCAGAGGGAGTGGGATCTGAATCCAAGAGCCTCTCTCATATATAAAGGCAGGCGTCTTAAGTCTGGATATTAGAAGAAAGCAGAAAGAGTCGTGCATCTATTTCTACTCTTTTTTGTGTCATCCTTAACACACTGAATCTCACAACTTGGGAAAATATTGAAGAATATTGCATTTGTGAGTGACGATCTCATGTGATGTTGCAACTAACATTTGGTGCTATCTTCGATATAGAATTGACATGGAACTAATGGGGAAGATAGTTTTCATCTTTGGAAAAAGGGGTAGAGGAGTAAATGTTGAGCAAACTTGGTGGTTTTGTCTCATTCGTCAATTGGCAATATGAGTATGAAAGCTAAATAGTCAATATGCTTTAACTCAGATTTTTTTTTTAAATATAAAATAAAAATTTAAAATATTTAATATATATATTTATAAAAAAATAATGTTAGGGTTTCAATTCCTAATTTCCGGGTGAGTGCTGGACCCACACTAGATTCTTTTGCCGATTCTGATTGCACCCATGGTTTGTGTAACTTTGGTCACCCATGTTCTCACCATGGCTTGAGAGTTCTTCACCAGCCACTGATGAGTTTTCTCTCTGATGATATGTGCGTGCTGCAAAATGATGACAATGGTGTGAGAATAACCATGTAAATGAAGAGAAAGTTAGTGAGTTATTCTGGAAGTTGAGTCCAGAAGAAACTGTAGGGAAATGATTGCTAGTACAGAGGTTGACTTTTGTAGATTGGAGGGAAGATCATGGTTGCCAAGGTTGAGGGGAGAATTTTGTAGGGTACATATTTTGGGAAGTTCTAAGTTCTACGAGAGAAGACAAGCATTACAGGGTGCTGAATACACACACACACACAAGAGAGAGAGAGAGAGAGAGAGAGAGAGAGAGAGAGAGAGTATCACCGTGGACCTAAAGAAACCTTCTAACAGAGAGAGAGAGAGGATGGACTTAACAAAGGGAGACTGTCATGGGAGACCTTAATGGCTTGTCTCAATTGATGCATTAGGAAACCTTGTAACAAGGAGACTATCATGGGAGAACATAATGACTTGTCTCAATTGATGCATTAGGAAACCTTGGATACAGCAAAGAGTTTTTCCACTGGGGATGGCCTGGTAACATTAAATATGCGGGATTAAATTAAAGTAATGATTACTGTCAACTGGCAAGCATCTGCTTCATGTGTGATTGTAAATAGGTGTTTTCAGTTATTAGTTTTTTAAAATTGTAAGTTACTGTTTGCGGTTACATGGTAATGTATGACTTCATATTTATGATATTTAATGTGTCCTTCAACCAAACATGTTTTGTGTTTAGTTGTTGCTCAGATTCGTTGTTAGATATTACATGTCTTTGTACATTCGAAGGCCTTTTTTGTAATACTATAATTTTTCTGAGATCACTGTTCTACAGTTTATTTTGCATGGTTCTTACCATTAGAATCTTAGAAGGCGTATTCTTGCTTAAACCTGATTAAGCTGCTTCATCTCTGTCCTTTTTGTGCAGGCTGAAGCAGAACTCCTTTCTGCTATTGTTACATTCTTCAAGCAACTTGGAATTACATCATCTGATGTGGGGATCAAAGTTTCCAGTCGAAAGGTCTGAATTCAGAGAACATTAGCTATTTCAATAATTGGACTTCCTCAGAATAAAGTTGTATTGAATTAGAATTCAGAGAACATTGGCTATTTCAATAATTGGACTTCCTCAGAATAAAGTTTTATTGAATTATTTCCTGAAATTTTGTTTTGATTTTTTGGTAGTGTTCTTAAAATCACCATGTAGTAAAGTAGATATTATTCTGGAATCTGGAAAGTATGTACAGTAGATAGGTCTTATTAAGTATTATTGCTTAGACTGCTCATACTTCTGCATGTGCAAATATTCCAGATTAAAATGGAATTTTCCTGTGTGATATTCTTTTTAATATCAATGTTTCAAATTAATTAAGTATAGTTCATCCTCAGGATCATTCATTCATGGATGGACTGCACTTGAGTAGCTTGAAATGTTGATTTAAAAAAGAGTCCCACGAAGGCAAATAATGCCATATCCTCTATCTTTATCTTGTAGTGAATCACAGAATAATGTCAAATCAATGATGCAGCAATGAGTACAGGAAGTGTGCAATAAGACCTGACACACAATAGCGATTCACAGTAATAATATCAAACTCTTATTTGGTAAAATCAGGGCATACAGTGTGCAATAAAATTGTCAGAATAAAGTACATTCAGTACCTATAATAACTCCCTTTTTGATAACTAGTACATTATCTCCTTGTAACTCTCTCCTTGTCAATCCCAGTCTTCTTTGTCTGCTAGGAACCTACCTATATATTACTTTTATGTAGAGGAAAATAAATAATTTCTTGCTATAAAGTTCAAACAATTAATTTTATGTTGAGAAAAGATGTCAGGTGTTAACTGTCACCCCATATATTGTACGTAGATTTTTCACTTTTTTTTTCATCACAACACTTGTTATTTTCATCACAAGAGCAGGTTTATAGGTCGATGGAGCTTTGGATGGCCCAGGGGGTGACACTTATATTGATGGTTTCATGATGGATATGGTGATTAGACTTTTATGATGACATGGTCTTTATGCCTGGTATGATAGTTAGTGCTGGGCTTGGTACAATTGCCTATCTTGGACAGAGGCATTGCTCTTGAACTAGTTGCTAGAGGTTGATAACACATGATGACATATGTTTCTCTTGAGATAGAGCCCTGACATCTTTGGGCTTGCCTTGTATTGAATTAAGCATTTTTGCATGATTGAGTTCATGGTGGTATGGAGGACTTGGCATGTCTTTCCTCCTCCACATGGTTTCACATCTCTTGGATGGCATGGATGGCTTTTTCTTAGAGCATTTTGCTTTTTAGCATGTGGTTGGCATCTTGCTTCTATGGGTTATCATATTGCGTGGAGTGCTATCATAGTTTCTCTCTCTTGGCACTCATGTAGAGTCTTGGTTTACACTTGGGATACTTTTATTTTTCTTGGAGTTGGTTTCATTTCCTTCTCTGTTGAGTTGGCATGGTGGCACACATATTGAGGCACTTTGTTACATCCTATTCACATGTGGGTTTCTACTTGCTCACATAATCATGCATCATTCCCACTTGGAGGGTTGCTTGATCAAACCATAGCCGTTTGCATGCTTGATGATGGGGATGCCTTGCTGTTTTGAGATGATTTCACAGTTTTGATGGTCTTACTTGGGGGCTCTATATCTCTAATGCCCAATGTAATATGGAGGATTGTTATATCTGTGTGGAAAGCTTGTTTCATGGGAAATCTCATGATGGTGAAAGCTCCTTTTGCCTCCTAAAGGCGTTTGAGCATTTCTGGGTTCTTTATTGAGGTGATACGGATACCCCTCTTGGACCCTCTTGGTGAGCTGTTTCACGACTACCACATGCCTTCTATTTTGAGATTGAGATCAAGGTTACTTGGGAGCAGGAGCGGGATCAAAATGCGAAATTTTCAAAAGCTTCCAGTGCTTATCCTGAACTGCGAATGCAACTAAAAACATTGTGTATTATCTGAAGCATGAATGTTGCCCTGCAGGTTTGGAAAGTCACAAGCATCAAAGGTTGAGGTTGGAGGCCTCTAAAGACTTGCTTTTGGGTACCTGCTATTCCATAGATCCCCGGATGGCATGTTATGGTGTTGTGTTGATGAGGAAACGGCCCATAATATGCCAAATGTTTTATATGGCATGGCTACTGAAACAATTAACATCGGTGGGCATTTTGCAGCAAAGTAAACTCCTCATAAGATTCTTTGAACTAGGTATTATGGGCCAATCCTTTTCAAATATTTATACAAGTTCGTATGATCTTTGGAAGCGTTTCAGATGTGTTTTTTATATAATATATATTTTTTATATATTTTGATGCATATATATCAACAAATGCATGTAGAATGTCAAATTATTTAAGGAAAGCATGAAAACATGAAATAAACCATAATATCATATAACATCATTCATCAATCATCAATCATCTAGTAGTGAATTAGTCAACCATAGGTCCGGACTAGTATCCATAACATCCACCTTAAAGCTTCAAAATTTCAATATATTATTATATAAACAGGCTATAAACTAGGGATTCTTCAAAACTAGTTTTGAGGCCACCAATAAATAGGCTATAAACTAGGGATTCTTCAAAAACTAGTTTTGATGCCACCAACATCAATTTGAACAATCAACACCACCAACATTAAGGTACATAGAGGGGTTGATGTGTTTGATTTATGTCAATCCCATACCCTCATAAATGATAAAACCCAGTGGAAACATTGCTATCCTGAAATCCTAAAAACTGTTAAGCCTTTGAATTTTGAATGGGATAAAAAATTCTACTTTTTGCATTTGAAGTCTAATGAGGTTGGAACCACTCTCAAACATCCTGAAATAATTAATGGTAATGTTAAAAATTTAAGTAAAAGGATAGAAAGAGAAAGATAAGGAGAATGTCAACTTTTACTTGAAGAATTTAATATTACCATTTAATGCTACTGATGATTACTAAGGTTAAGTTTTTTTCTATTAGAGTAGGCTTTTCCTCTATGTTGCAGGAAACTTGCCCCCCCACGTTTCCAGCCCATTTCTTGACGGAAACTCGAAAACTTGTACTGTACGACAGGGAAACCTGTTTCCAATTGATGGGGACCGTTTTGCGTGTTGGAAACTCGTTTCCTTAAAATGGAAACCCGTTTCCAAATCGAATTTCACTAAAATCTCGCGTTTCCTTCCACAGTCTGCCTAAAACACTTGTTTTTTAAAATTTTTGGGTTTTTGCCTTTTCCGTCTACGGTTTCAGAGGCTTCCGGAATGTTCTTTATGCCTTGGGGTTTGTTATAAAATAACACCCATGCCTCCTTTTTGCCATCACGGCTTATCCCCAACGCTCATTGGCAGGTCACGGTCCATTGGCATAACTAACGGTGCATTGGCATAGCTCAAGGCTTACGGTTCATCATCATGGATCTTTGGCTTTAGTGTATACATTATCTTGGGCAAGACGGCTCATCTTCATGGCTCTTTGGCATCCCACGCCTCCATTTCCAGCTCATGGTGGTGGTGCAAAGGTCACGGTGGAGGCTCAAGAAGTGGACACGGTGTTGGCAGCTGGTTGGGTTGCTGAATATTGACAGTGTGGTCACGGTGGTGCCATTTTGTTTTGCAGATTGGTGGAGGATGAAGATGAGCCCGCGCATGATGACTATTAGTCTTCGGGCTTCAACTCATGTTTTCTTTATATTTTCATTGTTCATGTTGATGTAGTATTGTACTTGTAGCCTCATATATAAAGGATGATTTTGGAATATGGATATATATGTATTATGTATCAGCGGCTTAACCTCATTTTGAAGGTTGTTTTTTGGCTATTTCCACTTGCATTATGGAATCGTTTATGGGTAAAATCATTGTGTTGTTTTTGGATATTACTACTTAGTACTTGCATTATGGAATCGTTTATGGGTAAAATCATTGTGTTGTTTTTGGATATTACTACTTAGTACTTGCATTATGGAATCACTTATGAAATTATGTATAAAAATGTTAAATGTGATGTTGAATTTAATCTGTAAATAATTATAATATATATATATATATATATATTGCGTTTCCCCGTTTCCTAAATTTTGGGGGGTCACGTTTCCAACGCATCCTCGTTTCAGAAACTCGTCCCCACTTTCCCGTTTCGTGCAACTTAGCTTTTCCTCCTTTATATAGCATTAGAATGGACCTAGGGTTAGTTCCCCCCCACCCATCACTTAACTTTTTGTTTTTTTTAAGAAAAAATGAAAAAAAAGGAGGGAGCGTTTTTTTGCAAGGAAGTGAGTTTTTTGAAAACGCTCCCATATGGGAGCGTTTTCAGGAAGCTCGCTTCCCTAGTGCTTCCCGGACGCTTCCTTCGGAAGCGAGCTTTGGGAGCGAGGACAGAGGGGGGGTGCTTCCACACAACATAGATTGAGATTGCTTTATGGATATACTCGTGGCAAACATGTTGGGGAGGCCTTCCTCACCTATTTTGTTGTTATATTTGATGGGTCAACTCACTGAACCCTCATGTAAGGAGCATTAAAGGAGGGCCATCCTCTCTATTTGGTTTGTTGAGCATTTATGGTGGGTTGTTTTGTACTGGGTATCATTATGGAATTTGTGGGAGTTGTTTATGGATGCCTTGGCTTGGCCTTGATTACATGCATGGCATCTTCTCCTTGGTTTTTTATTGGATTGATTCACCTCGGGGGATCTTTTTGTACACCTCATGATTTTATTGAGGGTTTTATTCCTTCTTTCATGGAGATGTCCCATTTCGTGATATTTTGGAGGGACTGTCCACATTTGGAATGATTGACTTGTTTACTCATGCTTTGAGGAGGCCTTGCACATTCTTCATTGATGCTTTGATGGGCTGTTGTACTTCATTCTATGCTGATATTTTTGGATAGTCCACATATTGGATTGCACACTACTTATGAATGGTTGAGGTTGTTCCACCTTTGGAGATTCCACTAGCTATTTGAGGTGATTGCATATGGATCTATGGGCATCATTTGAGGAGAGATTTTAGGAGGATGTTGGACCTTACTTTGCTTTATTCCCTCTCTCATGGAGGCAAACTGCTTTACATGGAGCTTGCTTTATGGATATATGTACATCTGGCCTTGACCACCTCTTTATTATTGTTGACTTAGTAGTTGAAGGGTTTTTGATATGTTTACTCCTACCTAGGATAGATCTAGAGTTTTAGTAGTTTTTACTACTATTCTATTGTAAAGGAAGTTGAGCTCATCTTTATATAAGACAGCCTCTTCCTCATTTGTACTAATGTTTGGATTGGGGGAGAACTCCCACTGGATTTAATGAAATATCTTTTGGCTCTAATAGATGGTTGATGCTAGCGCTTCATTGAATGTTTTTCGTATTGTTCATGCTTGGTTGGTTAATGGATCTTCAAATTGTCAAAGGTATTGAGGTAATAAAGGAGTAGTCTTTCTATCTTTTATGTGGTTGTTATTAGTTGGAAGTGTAGTTTAGGTGCACATTTTTATGCTCTAGGTTATGTATTTTCCGATGCCTTACATGATAGCTAGCATTCTTACTCAAGTCCATTTGAAATTTTCTGCTCTTGAAGTTTCCCTTTATTTGATTTATGAAATTAGCCCAGCCATTTAGAGAGCACATAGGTTTGTGCACTACAATCCTAGCTCTTTCTAATTTTTTTAAAGATAGCCTCATGCGATCCTTGGTTGACCCCACTTTCCCATTGGATAAGACACTGGTCTCCAATCCCTTCATCATTCATATCTTTTTTGTGATGTCCTCTTCCGATTAGGCCTTGAGGCCCAAAACCACTAACCTATGTGATTCCTGTGGGTTTGAGCGGTTACTGACAGTTAGGGAATCAACTAAGGACTGATGCCATCCATAGAAGATCTAGGGCATCATCACTAGGTCAAGAAGGGCCACCGGGGCCAAAGGCCACCTTCGTGCATGCCATCCTAGCATTATTTAATGATGCATGCACTCATTGAGTCTCCATTCGCATGCATGCAAGTCAATTGCAAATTAGAAGATAAAGTGACCTAATTAGGTCAAAGATTAGGGTTTTCGCAGTTGAAAGTTATAAAAAGAGGGTAAAGCGAAAGGAGACTTCACTTTTGATGATTATTATTTTGGGGGCTCTTGGATAGCAGCACAGCGTGCCGCACAGCAGTTGGGGTTGGAGACGGAGTATTCAGCTAGCGGGGTTTCGACAGTGAAACATCTGCCCTAGTCTCATTTAGGGTAAACCATACAGGTTCACCATTTGCTCTTACATTCATTCATAGTTATCCAGTATACGGTATAGATTGTTGCAGGAACACGTGTGCAGCCGTAAGGGGGGTTTTCAGCCAGAAAGCCCTAATCAGTTGCTGAGTCTTCAGATCTCAGTTTTGCTTCGAAACTCAGGCACCATTCTCATCATCAGCATCTTACTCTGGCATCCGGTAATTATTAGATCCGACCGTGCTCATTCGAAGCAGTTATCAGTGATTTCGGGATCAAGGGGGCGTGAGCAGCTGCCTCTTTGGAACAATTCCCTAGCCTTCCTAGAGACCTCAGAAACTCCCCATATACCAGGCATTCTCTCCGGCACGGGAAGGCTATCAATCCTGCAAATCGGTAGCTTCATCGGACACCTCCTTCACTGAAAACGTCACCCTTATTTGATCTGGGTTCTTGCTGCTGGGGTTTCGCCGGATGTAGAAGATATCTGTCCATCTCCGATTCAGTTCTTGATGCTTGCATACTTTCTCAGGAGCAGTCCAGCCGGCTTATCAGTGGTAAGTGTTTATTCTATCTCACAAACCCTAACCCTAATTTTTGCTATAAAATAGGGATTTTTGCATGGCAGTTTGCATGCCCAGTTGTATCCGCATATTTGCTTAGAAATAGAAAATATCGGGATTTGGGATACTACAGTGGTATCAGAGCTATCTTCTTGGCCAGCTGTGGGCTTAAGAAATGAAACTTAGATGAGTACAGAAGGAGACCCTTTTGTAACCTATAGGAGGAGAAAGAGTAGATACACAGGGGAATTTGAGGATATCCAACTAGAAGATACCAATTCAGACATGGAACAAATAGGTATACACTCGGATAGGGGAAAAGGAACGGGAGATGAGGAAGATAGGATGGAGTTTCGCAACTTGGTCTCTGCATTGCAAGACTTAGCCAAAGGGCAAAAAGATGTACTCAATGCAATCAACAGATTATCGGCGAAATCGGAAATAGGTATCAACAGTACACCTCCATCATCGGTAGATCGGGGATCTACAAGCGGCAGTGGAAAGATTGCGTACACTAACATTCAAAATACTTCGCACATATATAGCAGACCTTCCAACAGGCCTACCATGCCTCACTTCTTGGCAGATACAGTAGGTGGTCCGGTCATGCAGGCAGAACCTAGCGAGCCTTTTGGGGCTTATTTACAGGAGTATAGAGACTTAGGGGATGAGTTTCATGCTGCGATGTCCTTTTCAGATTTCTGCAACATGAAGAGTAGGAACAGGCCCAGGAATTTTAACAAGGGTTTCAATCACAACTATGAGTTGCAGAAGACCTTGGGCAGGTTGACCATCCTGAACTTTGATGGGACTCGTGGGGGATCAACGAGGATATGGGTTCAAAAGTTGGACACCTATTTCCAACTCAATCCCATGACAGAGACAGATGCCATTAAATTGACTACATTTCACCTGGATGGAGAAGCTCACGAGTGGTGGTACCACGGATTGGTGACATTGGGTCACAACACCATACACTCCTACGGTGAGTTCACTCAGAAGCTCATCGAAAGGTTTGATGGGAAGGATCCAGAGATACATTTCAGGGAGTTGGCTCAACTCAAACAGACTGGTAGTGCAGAAGCCTTCATCTCAGAATTTCAGAGGATAGCAGTCATGGTAACAGATGTGTCAGAGACCAGATTGACTATGTTATTCACTGAGGCCCTCACAGAGCCACTGCGGGGATGGGTGAAAGCCTACAAACCCTTCACTCTGCAGGATGCCATTAGTAGAGCCAGAGATCTTCAGGATTCTGTCCCCAAAAACAAGTTCCCGCTGAAAACCAATTTCCCTGTTAGGGACAAGGACAAGAAACCTTTCCAGCAGGATATTCCCAAGAAAACATGGTTAGACGAGGACACTAGAAAAGATTTGAGAAGGAAGAAACTATGCTTCACTTCTCAGGAACCATGGGTACCAGGACACAGGTGTGCAGGGAAGGCGAAGGCTCACTACATTGAGGTATATTCGGACAGTGATGAGGATGACTATGAGCAGGAAGCCACAGAAGAACTACAGGCAGCTGAGGAGGAATCACACCAGGGTGATACACCAGAGGGAGTCATTGCTACATTATCTGGAGTACCAAGATTCCATAATCTCAGGGTCAGGGGAGTAGTACAGGGTCACAAAGTGGGAGTATTGATTGATGGGGGAGCAACCCACAATTTCATTGACTTCGCTTGGGTAGCCAAGAGAGGTATTCAGAATGAGAAGTTCGAAGGATTCACTGTAGCAGTAGCCGGGAACTCCAGCATGGAGTGCAACTACTGGGTTCCAAAATTGAATGTCACCTTAGGTAACTATCAGATGACAGATTCCTTCTATGTAGTGGATGTATCGGATAATCATGTAGTACTAAGTGGCTTTATTCTATAGGGAAATACACTACAGACTACAGGGCGATGGAAATGGAATTCCAGGGGCCAGATGGCAAACGGGTAGTTTTGAGGGGCATGAACACTTATCCCCCAAAACCAGTCTCGTCTCAGAGAATGGAGGCAGTACTCCGACAGGATGATATAGAATGGGCTGCAGAATGTTTGGTCACCTTTAGGAAGCCCCTAGAGACCAGCACACAACACCCAAGTGACATTCAAACCTTGCTATAGAAACATAAAAAGGTTTTTAGTGACCTTCCATCAGGTAGACTACCAGACCGAGGTTTTGAACACATCATCGAGCTAGAGGAGGGGACACAAGCAGTCATCACCACTCCTTACAGGCATCCCAAAAGATACAAGGATGAGATTGAGAAAACAATCAAAGAATTACTGGAGCTTGGATATATTCGGCCCAGTTCTAGCCCCTTCGCATCCTCAGTAGTATTGGTCAAAAAGAAGGATGGTACACTGCGAATGTGCATCGATTATCGAGCACTCAACAAAAAGACCATTAAAAACAGGTATCCCATTCCCAGAATTGACGAACTCATGGATGAGCTTCGGGGAGCTAAATACTTCTCCAAGATTGATCTTCGCTCAGGATACCATCAGATTAGGGTAAGGGACCAAGATATCTCCAAAACAGCTTTTCGCTGTCACTATGGTCACTATGAGTTTTTATTCATGCCCTTTGGACTTACCAATGCTCCAGCCACTTTCCAGTCATGCATGAACCACACATTCAGAGCACAACTACGTAAGTTTTTGCTAGTATTCTTTGATGACATCCTGATTTACAGCAAAACATGGGAAGAGCATCTGAAACACTTGGACGAAGTACTGAGTATTTTAGAAGAACATTCGCTTTATGCGAAAATGTCCAAGTGTGAGTTTGGCATGAAGGAAATGCTGTACTTAGGACATATAATCAATGCAGAAGGAGTACAGGTTGATATGGAGAAAATCTGAGCTATCAGAGATTGGCTCGCGCCAAAAACAGTTACAGAATTGAGAGGGTTCTTGGGTCTGTGCACTTATTACCGACGATACGTTAAGGGATTCTCCCAATTTGCAACACCCCTCACAGATCTCACAAAGAAGGGAGTGTTCACTTGGATAGACTTAGCACAGAAAATTTTCGAGGAGATGAAGGTTATTATGAGTTCCTGTCCAGTTTTAGCATTACTAGACTTCTCACAACCCTTTGTAGTAGAATGTGATGCCTCAGGGGAAGGGTTAGGAGTAGTGTTGATGCAAAATCATCACCCTTTTGCATTTGAGAGCCGTAAACTGAAGAACTACGAACGCCATTACTCCATATATGACAAAGAGATGCTAGCCATCTTGCATGCTCTCACAAAATTCAGACAGTACCTGGTGGGCAGTAAGTTCAAAATCAAAACCGATCATAACAGCCTCAAGTATTTCCTGGAGCAGAAGGAACTGAATGAGCGACAGCAGAAATGGGTCAGCAAAGTACAAGCCTATGATTTCGAGATCGAGTATGTAAAAGGGAAGAATAATGTAGTAGCTGATGCATTATCCAGGCGTCCCACCTCATTTTCTCTCATTAGTATATCCACAGATTGGAGGGCACTTCTCTTAGTAGAATACTCCAAAAATAAATTCGCTTGCGAATTATTGGATGGGCAAATTCAGGATGACAGATACAGGATTGTTGATGACATCATCTATTACAAAAGCAGGATATACCTCGTCCCAAAATCCACATTGAGGAAAAAGATCATTCAGTCAGCCCATGATTCTCCTTGATCAGGGCATCAAGGTTTCTTAAAGACCTACAGGTAGATCCAAGAGAGGTTCTCATGGAAGGGCCTCAAGGGGGAAATTATGCAGCATGTCCGGGAATGTAGCATCTGTCAGCAGAACAAGATTGAGAACACCCATCCAGCAGGGTTACTCCAACCACTACTGATTCCAGAACAAAAGTGGGAAAGCATCTCCATGGACTTTATTTCAGGATTGCCCAAGGTCCAAGGGCGGGATTGTTTATATGTAGTAGTTGATAGACTGACCAAGTTTGCACATCTCTTTTCGATATCATCAGACTACTCGGCAGCTCAAGTAGCTGAGTTATTCTTCAGGGAGGTCTTCAGGTTACACGGGTTACCTAAGACCATTGTCAGTGATCGGGATAGCAGATTCACGGGTGCCTTCTGGCAGGAACTGTTTAGATTGGTGGGGACCGAACTGGCTACTAGTACGAGTTATCATCCCCAGAGTGACGGGCAAACGGAAATAGTCAACAAGTGGATCGAAGGATATTTAAGGAACTATGTAGCAGGGCAGCAGCAAACCTGGATCAAATGGCTACACCTAGGGGAGTATTGCTACAATACTACCTATCACATGTCTATTAGGATGACTCCTTTTAAGGCATTATATGGTTACGAGGCCTTGGACTATGCAGATTTGGCATTTGGAGATAGTAGGGCTCCTAAGGCTAAGGATTGGATACAGGACAGTCAAGACATTCTGAAAATATTGAAGGAGAATTTACAAACAGCCCAGAATCAACAGAAGTTGTATGCTGACAAACACAGGATTGAGCGGAGCTTTGAGGTAGGGGATTTGGTATACTTAAGGCTCCAACCTTACAGACAGTCCTCACCTAAGAAGAAAGGAGCAGAGAAGTTAAAACCCCGCTTCTATGGACCATACAGAATAATCAGGAAGGCATATGAACTAGAACTTCCACAGGAAAGCAAAATTCACAATGTGTTCCATGTATCTAATCTGAAGAAGACCCTTGGGCAACACATTGCTCCATCTACAGAATTGCCTCCTTTAGATGATGAAGGACTGCTGATACTGATTCCCGAACGGATCATTCAGACTAGAGAGGGGAAGCTCAGGAACAGGGTAATCAGAGAGTACTTGGTTCAATGGAAAGAACTACTGCCAGAGGATGCCACCTGGGAAGGTGAACAGGTATTGCAGCATCCCAGTTTGAAGTTGCTTGAGGACAAGCAATCTCAAGCGGGGAGGACTGTAATGTCCTCTTCCGATTAGGCCTTGAGGCCCAAAACCGCTAACCTATGTGATTCCTGTGGGTTTGAGCGGTTACTGACATTTAGGGAATCAGCTAAGGACTGATGCCATCCATAGAAGATCTAGGGCATCATCATTAGGTCAAGAAGGGCCAAAGGCTACCTTCGTGCATGCCATCCTAGCATTATTTAATGATGCATGCACTCATTAAGTCTCCATCCGCATGCATGCAAGTCAACTGCAAATTAGAAGATAAAGTGACCTAATTAGGTCAAAGATTAGGGTTTTTGCAGTTGAAAGTTATAAAAGGAGGATAAAGCGAAAGGAGACTTCACTTTTGATGATTATTATTTTGGGAGCTCTTGGATAGTAGCACAGCAGTTGGGGTTGGAGACAGAGTCTTCAGCTAGCGGGGTTTCGGCAGTGAAACATCTGCCCTAGTCTCATTAAGGGTAAGCCATACAGGTTCACCATTTGCTCTTACATTCATTCATAGTTATCCAGTATACGGTATATAGATTGTTGCAGGAACACGTGTGCAGCCGTAAGGGGGGTTTTCAGCCAGAAAGCCCTAATCAGTTGCTGAGTCTTCAGATCTCAGTTTTGCTTCGAAACTCAGGCACCATTCTCATCATCAGCATCTTACTCCGACATCCGATAATTATCAGATCCGACCGTGCTCATCCGGAGCAGTTATCAGTGATTTCGGGATCAAGGGGGCGTGAGTAGCTGCCTCTCTGGAACAATTCGCTAGCCTGCCTAGAGACCTCAGAAACTCTGCATGTACCAGGCATTCTCTCCGGCACGGGAAGGCTATCAGTCCTGCAAATCGGTAGCTTCATCGGACACCTCCTTCACTGAAAACGTCACCCTTATCTGATCTGGGTTCTTGCTGCTGGGGTTTCACCGGATGTAGAAGATATCTGTCCATCTCCGATTCAGTTCTTGATGCTTGCATACTTTCTCAGGAGCAGTCCAGCCGGCTTATCAGTGGTAAGTGTTCATTCTATCTCACAAACCATAACCCTAATTTTTGCTATAAAATAGGGATTTTGCATGGCAGTTTGCATGCCTAGTTGTATCCGCATATTTGCTTAGAAATAGAAAATATCGGGATTTGGGATACTACATTTTTATTTACAAACAACACTTTGTTTTGGTAGAGTTACACTTATTTTCACCTTGTGTTCCATTGTTGAACTCTAGTAATCCTATCCTAGGGACTCCTCCCTATTGTTAGAGAAGAGCCAGCTTAAAGAGTAGAAGAGGGCTAGGTGTGGTGACATTAGCCTCCCTTTTAGTTGTGCATAAGCTATCATTGATTTTAAAGCTTTAATCTCAAGATGCTAGTTTGTGTGGTAACAATCAGGAATGCAAGATTTTTGTCTTGAAGCAGATTGACAAACTAACCAGGCACACTTGTGAAAAGCTTACTTTCTTAAATAGTGTTCGTTCCATACGAAATATTCAATGACATCTACTATTGATAATTTTTTATAAATGTTTTCAATTTCCTCCATTTATGAAGTCAATTAAAGTTTCACTCTTGCCAATGCAACAAACATGGTCCCTAGCTTCCAAAGTAGAGATTTCTTAACTACATTGCTAGAAATAAATGATTCTTGAAAATTCCCTACAGTTTTGAATTAGGATATCCAAGAGAACAAAAAACCTCCAAAGAAAATGACCAAGAATGGTACAATTCCTAGATTTTGATTCTCTTTTTAACATATGCACCTTATATTAACTATGCAACGTCGAGTTTGAGAGATGGGGGGATAGGCTTCATGGATGACTAATAGATACCTCCAATTTTCAAGGGCAAGAGGGGTCCCATATATGAGGTAATGATGCTTTGTTTTCTATAACAAACTTGACAACATTGGCCCTATCATTGTGAGGAAAGTTGGTGTATGTTTTGAACCATAATTTGCATGGAGCCCATTGACAATGATAAGATCAGGGGATTCTTTGAGTTGGAGAAGGTGCCCCCATAGGTTGTGATAGGATTTGAACCATCAATTTAAAACCTTTGGACACTAATGGTAACTAGGTCTACGTCATGGAGGAAAAGTGCATTATGCCCTTGATCATGGCTTAATGTTTGTAGAGATCGAATGCAAGCATCGAAATTGCTCAACAAAATGACATCTCTTTGTGATGGGTGTTACCTCAAAATCTAGCACTCTTCCACGATTATAGGTAAGTGGATCCGTTATCATACACCTTGTACTTTCCCCTTTTAGATGATCTTGTTCAGGACGATAGAGGAGCTTGGCAACTAAAGAGGTGACCTTAGAGGGTCCTGATCCCCAGAATGAATAAGTTGTCATGCGGATCAGGATTCTCTTCACTTTATGCCACTTAGAAGAGTGACAAAGAGGGAGACCCTGATCCAACCTAAAAGGAAAGATCTAAAGACAACACTAGATCAAACTTTAACAATAGAGTACGTAAGGTATCCTGTTGATGAAACCCTAGACCTAACTATAGGTAGCCACCGATTGTAATACAATTGGATTGTAAGGATTTACAAAATGAAATAAAATCCAAATAAGGTATTTTAATGACTAAAGAATGATGCACAAGGTCTAAGATAATGGTGTTAGGTGAAAAATGGCTTAAGTCACTACCTTGGGGGGAATTGAAGGGAAGAAGTTAAGAATACCCAAGACAATGACTTAATTGAGAAATGAGACCTCCTCGCACTTGATATGGTTGCTTGAATGACAAATCTGAAAATGGGAAGAGATCACAAGCAAAGGGAATCACACAACCAGACAAACAACTTCGAGAGAAAGGGGGCGAATTGTTCCAAGTGCCAATGCCTGATCTAGATGGGAAGATGGAGTCGAACTAAGACGCCCTAGGGGATCTTAGGGTTTAGAAGAATGGCCGCAAATACCCAAATTCTGAAATTTTGAAATTCTTAGCTATATGACCTCAAGAATTTTTATAGTTACTACAATTTAGGGTTTTATAGAGTGACTAATGGATAGAAAATAAATAGAGAAGATCAATGAGAACCCATACTTGGATATTGTAGTTAGGTGCCGAAATAGTGAAGATTACCCTTACATAGTTCAAATGAGAAGATTTGATAAAGTTCCAGTCCAAGTGAGATGCCCAAGTAGTCCAATGCACCCTTCTCCTTGCCAAGCCAAGGTAAAACCTGCTAGATCAACAAGAAAAATAGCAAATGCAGATGAGAGACAGAGAATAAGAGAAATGATTGATAACGAGATAGAATCACTCCTTGTTGAACCAAAATTTGAGAGAGAGACAAAGTGAGTCTCCCCAAATGATGTGCCCCTCTCAAATCGATCTCTCTACATGCAGTAAAAAATATGGATCCAAAATATACAACAACTATTCACCAAGATTTTTCCAATGCAATCAAGAAATAACTTCAATCACCATCACAGGCATTCATCGACAAGTACACAATCAAATGCAAAAAGTCCCTTTACAATGGTGGAGTCATCTCTCATAAATAGGAAAGGAGTGATGTCCACATTATAACTAACTTCATCCAATGGTTGAGATTATAAGATCATCAATGGTGGAGATTGTTTCTTTTTACATACTTGGATCAAGTTGACCAAACAAAAGGGGGCGCACTTTTTTCCCAATAATGCCTTTGGAAAGGCAAATAGAACATAATGTATGATATAACATGAGAGTTCATGATGGAAGGGGGGAACCTTAGGGGTCTCAAGTCTCCCTAGGCACCTCAATACAATAACATAATGATATTGCAAAAATATTCAAGTGATGCCAAGGTGAAGTGTGCCCCACATGGAGGACGTCCTCACTAGGTGATGGTACAAATGATGATGACCCCCTCACTGAGATATAAACATGCAATATGGTCGATAGAGCCTCAAAAAAATATAATAAGTCATTCCCTATCATTTCCTAGCTAAGCATTATCCAAATCGATTTTCTTGGAGTAGCCATGGTCACTTTTTAATGAATTAAAATGCTGACATTTCATGGTGTAGAATAAATGTGCCAATATTTCCATTTTCTTTGCCCGGATCAACAAATAGAGTATGCTAGTGGAATTAGAGATCTCAATTCTACTAATGATGACTACTAGCACCCCGTGCATCCATCTAGATATGCATCTATAAGCCAAACCATCTCCAATAATAAAATTATGGCTCATAAAAATAATAATAATATAAATAACCATGAACCATCACCAATAACCAAACCGAAAGACTGGAATGATCTAATGGGCTTCCATAGGTATCAAATACATCAACTCGAGCACCTGTAGCCAGATCCATCCCAAGACCTGTAGGTTGACCAAGTCAAAATAGTCAAACTGATGAACAAATTGAGTTCTGAATGATCCTTCATGCATAAGGGGTGAATGGCACTCTCTTATTCATATATATAACCAACTAAAACATGAGTAATATAGCAATGGTGATCGACGTCATTCAAATAACTGATAAAACTTGCATTAGAATAGATACATGGTCCTTTATAAAGCCCTTTACAGATGCTCACTTACAAATTTAACCACAATGCTAGGATGGGTGAAGTCGATGAAACAAGGCTAGGAAAAGGGGAATTGAGTTGTTGAACCGAGCTTTGTGATCTCTTAGAGAAGTGGGGCTGTTATCATGAATCTTGTAGTTGCCTCATAGGGTAATCTTATCCAAGACGACAGAGGGGAAAGGCAACTAAAGTTGTGACCTATGGTATCTAAGACCTCTGAATGAACTCAGATGTCACACCAGTTAAGGATACCGACTCTTTAAACTCAGTACATATTCTAAGCCTAGGGGGCATCCCTATAACCAAGATGACCCTGAAAATACAGAAAGCAATTAGATAACCTAGGGAATCTTGGTTAAACCTCTTAGTAGGAAAGTTAATTAGAGTTTTGCATAATTACTAAGAGGAAACAAGTGTCTATATGAAAAGCCCTAATTTACCCTAGGGTTTTAAGCATAGAAATTGGATCTACGAGTAAATGGTGAAATTAAGTAAAAATAGACACTTGGATTGATTGCTAGGTGTAAGTTTAGACAATTAGAGGTGAATCTAGCAATACCCAGTTTGTGAAACTGAAGATACCCACTCCTCCCAAGGAAGGCATCTCCCCCTAAAAGGTAGACCAGTGTGTTGGATGGGAAAATATAGTCCGATGATCGTGAAATTTTAAACTTAGGGGTTTTATAATTATTCCAAAGTGGGTTTTAAGTTTTATAAACCGTCGTAAACTAGAACCTACTAAACTAATAGATGAGGGTTTTAAATGAGGGTTTGATATGAAGGGGAAATATCGCCCCAATTAGATAGAAGAATAAGGATGGATCTTACCTGGAAGAACTTACCTGATTGTTTCTGAGGATAGATTCCGAACTGACAAAGACTATTCCTGCATAGATCAAATGGAACAGAGGTGAAAATCCAACTTTGCTCAAGTCGCCCAAGTGCGCCCTCTCTCCTGCCAAGCCAAGTAAAAACAATGAGATCTGTAAGAAAAAGATCGAATGCTAAGGAGAAACAAAAGATAAAAGAGTAAAAGATCATGTGATAAGAATACTCCTTGTAACCATGAAATTGCCTATGTGAGGTGGATCCAGGATGGATGGTAGAGGGACAAGTAACTAAGGAGGTGGAACCAAGACTACCTAGACTCCCAAATGGATGGTTGTCAAGCCAATCAAGGCAGCCTTCAGTTTATGTGTCTTAGCCCAAAACAACAAAGGGGGAGACCCAGATCTACTCCTTAGGAGAGATCAAACCTAGACACCAGATCAGATCAAATGGACTTTGAGGTACGTAAGGTGTAAGGTGATGGAAACCATAGATCTATGGATGATGTCACGAGGTGAGCCAAGGCTTTGGATCAGGGCTTAGGAAGTATGAGGTTCGATCCAAATTGGGACACAGGTGACCTATAAGGTAAAAACTAGATCTGGGGTTGAGGTACTAGCAACAAATGAGAAAATATCCGCTGCGTTGGGAAACGTGAGCAATGCAGGGAGGTCAAGGACAGGATTGGGGCTATCTAGTACCGATGGATAGACTCGATGAAAGATATGACAAAGTCAAAGTATCCGAGTCACCAGGGAAAAGTCAGTTTACAAGGAAAGAAGGCCAAAGAGGGGGTAGCGCTAGGGTTGGAGATCAATGCCTGTTATATCTAGGGCAATGGAGTCACTATCTACCTAGCGTTGGAGGAAACTCACCTGGAAAATACCCCGATCTATAGACCCAGAAAGGTATTTGTCGGGAAAAGTCAGTCTACGGGGAAAAACCAACAGCAAGGTAGGCTAGCGTTAGGGTTTGAAAAGTCAATTTCTCAGATCTAGGGTAATCTAGAGACTTCCAGCTTAGCGTTGAAGGAGAAATGGAGAGAGGGGAACTTGATCTACAAACCCAAGTTGAAATTTTGCCGGAAAAATCAGATCTCGGAAAAAGTAAAAAAAATGATGTGGAGCGCCAGGGTTTGGGAGGACTATTTCTCAGATCTAGGGCAAACCAGGTAGAATTAGCTCAGCGTTGAGGATGAATTGGTGAGGGGAGGCCCGATCTACAAAACCCAACAGTGGTTTGTCCAGAGATCGAGTTGTTTATTTTTTAGTATTTTTTGGTTTTTTATTATTTATGGAATTTTCACTAAAATGAAGAAAAGCATGTGCCAATGGGTTCAGATCCGGAAGAAAGGAACTAACCTGCAGATCTTACCTGGAAATTCTTGTAGATGCCTTGAAGGTGATGATCCCTGCTATCCCGATCAAATTGAGAAGACTTGTGTGATTTCTAA
The DNA here is from genome assembly GCA_001517045.1 of Pseudotsuga menziesii. Lineage (NCBI taxonomy): Eukaryota > Viridiplantae > Streptophyta > Pinopsida > Pinales > Pinaceae > Pseudotsuga > Pseudotsuga menziesii. The sequence continues at coordinate 159,389 of LPNX010753011.1, forward strand.
GCACAACGTTTTGCTCCAAGTGACCAATGCGCCCTCTCTCCTGCACAAGCAAACATTAATAATATCAGATTTGCCGTATCATGAAAGAAAAGCAAGATCTACAGAAAAGCAACAAGATGCAATCATAGATCACAATGAAGCTAATGAAAACCTCCTGATACAAGACGAAGCCAATCCAAGTGTGTTGATGATCCCCTGAAAAAACGCCCAAGATTAAGTCGCCCTCCTGTAGAGAAGACAATGATCCCGAAAAAATATAGATCTCACAGAAATTTCCCGAATGCTAGGAAGCAAAAGACTTTCCAATCACCATCTAAGAACACCAGATGCAAAGGAAATCTAAAAAATATCCATAAGAAAGTTTTTCTATTAATCAAACCCAAGAGCCAAAGACCCTTTACAAATGAGAAGCTCTCTCCTTTAAATAGGAACGAGAGAACCAAAATCCTAGCCACTTTCAAAACGAGCGGCTAAGATTAAAAGATATAATTGTCTAATCAATGGTTGAGATGAACTCAACATACAATACATGGATCAATGTAACCATAAAGTACCAAAGTGGACTAGATCACCCAAAAAGAGGGCACCCCACTCAACAAGAAATAAATGAAGCACATGGTGGGTCCATGGAGTGTTAACTAACTCCCTCTGGGTGTCCCCATGGCAGAATAAAATAATATAATATTTTAATTTTTTGACTTTGTGCCTCCTTGAGGAAATCGTGAGACTCCCAAAAGCTCTAGAAAATAATATAAAAATGCCCAAAAAATAGGTGTGGGCCTTATCAAGTGTTGCAACTATTGGAGAAGGTGCGGAGGAGATCACTCTCATCATCATGACTCATCCCATGTAATTTCCTTGCATGAGTAATCCAAATCGATTTCTTCAATAGCCATTTAATCATTTTTTAATATGCCTCAGGAAATGTGAACCTGCCAAAACATCCTCCTAGGGTGCCTGCGTTGTCCAACTAAGCCCACCAGGATTTCTGAGATGGGGGTACTATGGTATAATCAAGTGGCTGCACCCTGTATGCCCCATACAACGCCCTAGGAGATCCAATAAAAACATCTCCCTTCTTAAACACATCATCTTGTGAAGCAAAACTGCATCAGAAGGGTAAAATGAGCCTGACCATCTATGTAAGTCCTCGAAACTGAAAATAAGCTATCTCACTAGACTCAGAGAGTCCAAATCCATCTAGGGTGTATACTCATACCCTTTCTAGGTCTCTGCGTGATCATCAACAATATCCAATAGACAATATAATCACCTGTAAATGACCAGATACCAATAATATAACTCATATTGTCATCCATCTGTTGCAAGTGTTACAAGGCTAAGACATGCTCTACAAATCATTTAAGTAACAATCATAACAAGTAGCAATCACCTCATTGGCGGTACATCAACCAAATACATATATAGGGTTTTATTTATTATTACTCAGACCAGACTTTCAGGACTATACTCACTTCATAGTTGTAGTCAATTTGTTAGTGAAAGGTGAAGGCTAAAATTTACAGGGTTAGGACAAAGGATGACTACCAATTCAACATTGTGACACTTTGGATATGGAAAGGGAATACTCACTATAACCATATGCCGGACAAACAACAACACAGGGGATGGCAGTGCCTCACAAATGGTTGAGTTGTTAAGAGAGTGCTTATTCTACTTAGGCATCATGTCTACATCAAGTTTGATGCAGGTTCATTAAGATCATCAATTTTATTTCCATGGCCTTTTTGGCCTATATGACCCTTTGAGACTTCACTAGCGCTTAGAAGCACAACTAATTGCAGCTTTTATCAAGGACATATTCAAATTTATAAGGTCAGCAATATTTGGATATAGCAGATATTTAACCATTGCTTTTGGGACCTTTTCTTATACCCTTCACGGGGTATTTTAGCATTTCATTGCTCTTGCCGTTTGCTCACATATGTTAAGAAACACATTTTAGAATTTACATTTTCCATGTGCGCATATATAAATATTTCCAATACAAGTTGTACATGAGCTTTCAGTTTTAGCCAACAACATCTCAAGTGACCAGGGGGAGGTCTGCACAGTGCCAAACATCTTGACAACCGACCAAAATGATTCAGGCATACAATCCAACTTACCAAAGGCAAGTTTTGTCACCAACTCAGAGTCGAGACACAGTATAAACAGGGAGGTTTGTCCAATAAAGGTTCTAGCGGGGAAAGGTCCTCCATGCCACAAGTCAAGTAGTAATTCGGGTTAAAACAAAACTGGGAGGAAATGGATGGGTGGAGACAATGAACAATGAAGCCAACACTAGCAAGCTAGAGTATGGTGGGAATGACTACCTCTATTCTCCCTAGGGAGGGTAAAACCAATGAGTATAGATCAGGAACTTCCAAGTCTAAGCAGGGACATCAATACATAATACAAATACATCCATGTCCATATATTTATGACTGCCAGATCATGACACTAAATGCTAGTATATGTCACAAAGATGAGTATAAAAGCAATGATAACCATAACACAATATAATAAATGCTGAGTCATAACCATGCAAATAATCCATCTGAACCATCATCTGTCCAATGAGAAAACACTAAAACCAATCTAGGCATCACCAACTGCTCTGCAAATGACTAAATGGATACATCAGTCCTCAAATCTGAGTGTCCTGAGACTCAGTCCTGACATGGGAGAGTACTATAGTCCACTAACAAAATAATGATCTGTCAAAACTGTTCATCTCGGCATCTCGTATGTAAGAGATCTGGCTGAAAAGATGTACTGTATCTGAAAAATAGAATATGGTAGCCCGACTACTATATATGCGATAACATTTGGCTCTAGCTAGGACAAATGCTCTGCTGAAAAGAGCGCTTGAGAACCTCAGAATCTCTGGTCCTCACATTCTGCTTCTTGCATCCTCGATCAGTCCTTCTAGCTCTGCAACTGCTACCAAAATGTCACCGACTATCTGCAAAATGTCCAGAGCTATACCAAACTCACAGACTGGTCGTCAGAACAATATGTAGATAAAATAAAATACTGAAAATAAAAATGCATGAAACTGAAAAGCAGAAAACAAATCTAATCTATAGCCATAACTTTTAAAGAAAAAGTTTGATTTTTTATTGTGTAGGAAAAGAAACAAAAAGCAGGATTATACTAAGAGCTTCGAAAAGCAAGCTTCAGGCAAAGATGCAAAATTCTACACTACTGGCTAAAAAGGCTTATTCAGGTTCTACCTACCCTACTCTAACCAATTTAGACAAGTGTTAGGTAAAATCATAAATCCAATGCAACCATTTGCTGAATGAATCCATTGAGCTTTCTGTACAGTTAATGACCCAACAAGTCAGAGATGGTTTAAAAGTAATGTATATGAAAATTTGCAACCATTTTGACTTGTTGTTTGAAATTCAAAGAAATATCTGGAATGAAATTATGCCAAGGCTGAAATTGACTTTTGAGAACTTCATCCATCAAAATATCGATAGGATCATAAAAAAAATTTGAGCTTGTTCTTGATGGAATAAGACAACATGACTCATGATTCCACTACTCCAAACAGTTCTTTGTTTTCTCACCTATCTTACTAGGACATTCAATTCTATTCACTCCAAAAGAAGTGGAAGAATCAAATGGGGAGAAGTTGTAGTGTAATGAAACTGAGAACGAGATCAAGCCCATTTGTTGCTTAAAACTGGAGAAAAAATGAAATTGATCTTTATACACCTTCTCCAACCACCCCTGAGGAAGGTTTATAAATTGAAAAATATTATTCATTACGGATGACCGAGAAGGGAAATGAAGCTCATTTTCTCCAATTATGTGATCATGCTCAAGCTCTTGACTAGAAATTTCAAAAGTGACAGCTTGACTAGAACACACAACCATACAAGAAGATTTGAAATGTTGGGACGGGAGGGTGGATTGAAAATTTTCTCCCAGATGACTTGAAGTAATTGATCTCAGAATTTGATGAGAGGGAAAAGCTTTCAATTTAATTCTAGGAATGATTTCAAGATTCGAAACAAGATCAGTAACCAACATATCTTGATTAAGGATTGGATGAAGCATTCTATCGATGCTATTAGGACACGGACCCTCATTGCAATGTTTTTGATCAAGTTCACTTACAACCGTATCATCATGTGATTGTTCTTCTTTAAGTTCTAGACAAGGACAAACATCAATAAGTTCAGTTTCAGTTTCCCTATCACCCTTACAAGTGTGCTCTTCAATCACAATATGACTACAAGATTGCTCTTCAACAGAATTTTGATTAATTTCAAGCTTTTCTTCCTTAGCAGTGATATAATAAAAGTCTGAATCTAGATTCTAATAGGTTGAATATTGACTCAAATTATCATCAATTAGGCAATGGCTATAGGGTTGCTCTTCTAAAGGCTCTTTAATGGACTCACGAATGGAAGGCTCAACTATAGATGTTTCTTGATGGTAATTGTTAGGTTCCCTTCCATGGATTAAATCCAAAATTTGCTCTGTGACTGCTCCAGAGAATAATAACAAAGTATCTCGTATGATTTGATTGATATCCCTCTTAGTTTCAGCATGAGGTTTTGAAACATTATTCTCAAAGTACTCTGTAACATTCTTATGGATTGCAGGCATGCTCATTATTTGGAACATTTCAGGAGAGGAATGATCTAGTTGAGAAAGCAAATTATCAATATATTGATTATCAACGACACAATCATTGCTAGATTGACACTCTAAAGAATTTTCAGTGTTCCTACCTCACTTATCTATTAACATGTCTGTGAACATGTCATACCCAGTGATGGATTTTGGTGCTAGATGATCAAACCATAGTTGAACATCCTCTCGCACAGATTCTCTTAAGGATCGCATAAAAACATTTTCATTGTCTGCACCTCTGAATTCCATGTAATCCCAGAGAATATCCAAATGACATTCAATAGATACATCCTTATTTCCACTAAACTAGGGAAGCCCCCTAATGTAATCTTTTGGCATAGGATGAGGTGCCCCAGGGATTTCAGAAAAGTCAAAAGGAGACTGCTTGTCATGTTTTTTAACAGCTCTGGTTACTTGGCTATAAGGCTTTGACTGGGACTGACCTCTAGGTTCATGTCGACTTACAGGTTCACTCGAGATGGTTGGAAAATCTTTATTGCATGGGTGAGGAAATTGGTGGGTATCATAAAGATTGTGATAATTAGATTCATATCCATAATCATGCTCGAAATCATCCTCATACCCGTAGTCTGACCTCCATCCATCCCTTTCGTCTATTTGTCTTGTAGTTCCAATCATGTTTTTGGTTAATTCCTTCGTGTCTCAAAAATACATCTGAATTCATTATGAATTATGTGATGGGTTAGCTTCTCAGTGGAGTCGCGTTGTGAACCACGCAAGTAATTCACCGAAAAGAGATATGTCGTAGGGAAAGGTGAGGTATGTTGAACCAAGGTAGGCCTCTACCCCCCCGACAACGGCGCCAAAACATTGGCAAAGAGAAAGGGAATAGAGCTTAAGGATAATTGTCAAACCAGGGTAGGCCTCTACCTTCCTCGGCAACGACGCCAAAATGTTATCACCAACCTTGTAGTTGCCTATGTGAGGTGGATCCAAAATGGATGGGAGAGGGACAAGCAACTAAGGAGGTGGAACCAAGACTACCTAGACTCCCAAATGGATGGTTGTCACGCCAATCAAGGCAGCCTTCACTTTGTGTCTTAGCCCAAGACAACAAAGGGGGAGACCCAGATCTGCCCCCGACAGGAGAGATCAAACCTAGACACTAGATCAGATCAAATGGACTTTGAGGTACGTAAGGTGTAAGGTGATGGAAACCCTAGATCTATGAATGATGTCACAAGGTGAGCCAAGGCTTTGGATCAGGGCTTAGGAAGTATGAGGTTCGATCCAAATTGGGACATAGGTGACCTATAAGGTAAAAACTAGATCCAGGGTTGAGGTACTAGCAACAAGTGAGAAAATATCCGCTACCTTGGGAAACGTGACCAATGCAGGGAGGTCAAGGACAGGATTGGGGCTATCTAGTACCGATGGATAGACTCGATGAAAGATATGACAAAGTCAAAGTATTCGAGTCACCGGGGAAAAGTCAGTTTACAAGGAAAGAAGGCCAAAGAGGGGGCAACGCTAGGGTTGGAGATCAGTGCCTATCAGATCTAGGGCAATGGAGTCACTATCTACCCAGCGTTGGAGGAAACCCACCTGGGAAATACCCCGATCTACAGACCCAGAAAGGTATTTGGTCGGAAAAGTGAGTCTATGGGGAAAACCAACAGCAAGGTAGGCTAGCGCTAGGTTTTGAAAAGTCAATTTCTCAGATCTAGGGCAATCTAGAGACTTCTAGCTCATCGTTGAAGGAGAAATGGAGAGAGGGGAACTTGATCTACAAACCCAAGTTGAAATTTTGCCGGAAAAATCAGATCTCGGAAAAAGTAAAATAAAATTATGTGGAGTGCCAGGGTTTGTCAGGACTATTTCTCAGATCTAGGGCAAACCAGGCAGAATTAGCTCAGCGTTGAGGATGAATTAGTGAGGGGAAGGCAGGATCTACAAAACAAAGCAGTGGTTTGTCCAAAGATCGAGCGGTTTATTTTTTAGTATTTTTTGGTTTTTTATTATTTATGGAATTTTTAGTAAAATGAAGAAAACAATGTGTCAATGGGTTTAGATTTGGAAGAAAGGAACTAACCTGCAGATCTTACCTGGAAATCCTTGTAGATGCCTTGAAGGTGATGATCCCTGCTATCTCGATCAATTTGAGAAGACTTGTGTGATTTCTAATCCCTACGTTTTGCTCCAACTGACCAATGCGCCCTCTCTCCTGCACAAGCAAACATCAACAATATCAGATTTGCCATATCATGAAAGAAAAGCAAGATCTACAGAAAAGTAACAAGATGCAATCATAGATCACAATGAAGCTAATGAAAACCCCTTGATACAAGACGAAGCCAATCCAAGCGAGTTGAGGATTCCCTGCAAAAACACCCAAGATGAAGTCGCCCTCCTGTAGAGAAGACAATGATCCCGAAAAAATATAGATCTCACACAAATTTCCCGAATGCTAGGAAGCAAAAGACTTTTCAATCACCATCTAAGAACACCAGATGCAAAGGAAATCCAAAAAATATCCACAAGAAAGTTTTTCTATTAATCAGACCCAAGAACCAAAGATTCTTTACAAACGAGAAGCTCTCTCCTTTAAATAGGAACGAGAGAAGCAAAATCCTAACCACTTTCAAAACGAGTGGCTAAGATTAAAAGATATAAATGTCTAATCAATGGTTGAGATGAGCTCAACATACAATACATGGATCAATGTAACCATAAAGTACCAAAGTGGATTAGATCACCCAAAAAGAGAGCACCCCACTCAACAAGAAATAAATGAAGCACATGGTGGGTCCATGGAGTGTTAACTAACTCCTTTGGGTGTCCCCATGGCACAATAAAATAATATAATATTTTAATTTTTTGACTTTGTGCCTCCTTGAGGAAATCGTGAGCCTCCGAAAAGCTCCAGAAAATAATATAAAAATGCCCAAAAAATAGGTGTGGGCCCAATCAAGTGCTGCAACTGCTGGAGAAGGTGTGGAGGACATCACTCTCATCATCATGACTCATCCCATGTCATTTCCTTGCCTCAGTAGCCCAAATCGATTTCTTCAATAGCCATTTAATCATTTTTTAATCTGCCTCGGGAAACGTGAACCTGCCAAAACATCCTCCTAGGGTGCCTGGGTTGTCCAACTGAGCCCACCAGGCTCTCTAGGATGGGGGTACTATGGTACAATCAAGTGGCTGCACCCCCTGTGCCCCATACAACGCCCTAGGAGATCCAATAAAAACATTTCATTGCTCAGACACATCATCCTATGAAGCAATAATGCATCAGAAGAGGAAAATGAGCCTGACCATCTCTGCAAGTGCCCATAACTGAAAATAAGCTATCTCACTAGACTCAGAGAGTCCAAATCTATCTAGGGTGTATACTCATACCCTTTCTAGGTCTCTGCGTGATCATCAACAATATCCAATAGACAATATAATCACCTGTAAATGACCAGATACCAATAATATAACTTATACTGTCATCCATCTGTTGCAAATGTTACAAGGCTAAGACATGCTCTACAAATCATTTAAGTAACAATCATAACAAGTAGCAATCACCTCACTGGCGGTACATCAACCAAATACATATATAGGGTTTTATTTATTATTACTTAGACCAGACTTTCAGGACTATACTCACTTCATAGTTGTAGTCAATTTGCTAGTGAAAGGTGAAGGCTAAAATTTACAGGGTTAGGACAAAGGATGACTACCAATTCAACATTGTGACACTTCGGATATGGAAAGGGAATACTCACTATAACCATATGCCGGACAAACAACAACACAGGGGATGGCAGTGCCTCACAAATGGTTGAGTTGTTAAGAGAGTGCTTATTCTACTTGGGCATCATGTCTAACAGATAAGTCTCTTCTTTTCAGATCTGAATCCATTGTACCTGCTTTTCTTCAATTTTTATGAAAACTCCTAAAACACTAAAAACCCTAAAAAGTACTAAAACTGGGAACCGTCCGATCTTTGGCCAGACCACTGCTGGGTTTCATAGATCGGGCCTCGTCTTCACTAAATCTACTGCAACACTGGTCAAATTCTTGCTGGTTTGACCTAGATCTGATTTTTAGACTGAAAACTGCATAACCCCCCACTGAAAATTTGACCTGCTAGGGTTTTGACTTTTTCTGATTTCTGACTTCATAGACCGATAGATCGGGTCCCACACAGTCCAAATCACCCTCAACGCTGTCCAGATTCATGGCAGTTTGACCTAGATCTGAGTTTTAGACTGAAACAACCCTAGCGCCTTCACGGAAAACTGGACTTTTCCGGAGTTTACTTTTTCTGAAATCTGACAGGCTAGGCTGACAGATCAGGACTTGAGCACTCCAGAATACCGCCAACGCTGAGCTAGTTCCTATCAGGTTGCCCTAGATCTGAAAAAACTGACTTTCAACCTCCTAGCCCCCCTCATCAGATTTTGACTTTTTCAGATCTGATCTTTACTGAAATTTTCTGACTTGGGTTTGTAGATCGTGCCATCCTGATCTCATTTCCCCTCCAACGCTGAGCTGATAGTCTCCTGGTGGCTCTAGACCTGCAGGTCTGCCTCTCCAAACCCTAGCGCTAGCCCTCCTTTTGCTAGTTTTCGTATAACCTGAATCTTCCGGGCCAAATCCTTTTTTGGGTCCATAGATCAGGGTATATCCTAGGTGGGTTCACTGAAACGTTGTGCTGATGATGACTCCATTGCCCAATGCACGAAAGACATTAATCTCCTATTTCTAGCGCTAGCCCTAAATTGACCTTATTCCCATTGTCTTTGCCAACATTCAGTGATAACTCAAGTTACCTATATTTCATTGAGTCTGTCTCCTTGGTACTAGACAGTCCCAACTCTGTCTTTGCTCACCTTGTCACAGTTACATTTCCCAAGACAGTGGTCATCTCCATCAGTTGCTAGTACCTAAACCCTAGAGCTAGGGTTTTCATTTACCTTGCAACTTACGTACCTCAAAGCCCCATTTGATCTGTTTTCATGTCTAGGTCTGATCTCTCCTGTCGGGAGCAGATCCGGGTCTCCCCCGTTGTTGTCTTGGACTTAGATAACATAAAGTGAAGGCTGCCTTGATTGGCATGACAACCATCCATTTGGGAGTCTAGGCAGTCTTGGTTCCACCCCTTAGTTGCTTGCCCCTCTACCATCCATCCTGGATCTACCTCACACAGGCAACTACAAGGCTGGTAATAACACATACCATAGCCTCCTCTCAATGCTACAAAATCCAACTATGCAAAATGCCCTAGTTAAGGGAAATCATCAAATCTTAGCTGGACCAAGAACAAGTGCAAGATTCCCTCCAAAACTATCTCCAAGGCAAAACACCATCCTCTTCTCTTCTTCTTCACAAGTCCACCCTAGGGTTTTCTCCCAAGACCCTAGTTTCTAATCTCCAAGGGTAAAACCCTAACACTAGAACTCCAAGGTGCTCCAAGAAACTCCAAAGAGACCAGGAAACCCTAGTGCCCAAGAATGAGAGAGAGAAAGAAACAAATACAAGTGAAGACTTGGAGAGAGAGGACAAGTGCACTCCTCTTCTAGGTCACATCTCTACTCAAGAATGAGAAAGAATGTAAACACAAGTCATATAATTGAAAAACTCTCTCCTTCCTCTATTTATATGAGAGGTAAGAGAGGCCAACAAGACTATGTGGGCACAATCCCGTACAAGCAAACTACATGAGCCCTTGTAGGCCTCAAAAGTGAGACATCCACTCTATAGTACAAGTGTCATGCTTCAATGATGATGTTGTGCATAATAAGGACTCCAAGGTGATGTAGCTTCTCAAGGCAAGTCCACACCACTCCATCATGAGGCTCCACAGACTTCATCTATCATTCAAAGCAAAGTACTTCACTGGGGTAGCTATCTTCTACAAAAAGAATGTCGAAGCTCTAGGTGTCCCTAAGCCATCTACAATTCTCCAAACAAGAATCCAGGCTGCTACATGCCATTAAGGTCTTGAATCCCTCCTTGATGATGCATAATACCACGCATCCCCTGTAGGGTGTTCTCCCATCAAGTGAATCCTCCACGTGGCCTTCATGAAGTGCATCCTGTATCCAAGCAGGAGATCTCTAATCCCCAAAGGAAGAAGTTAAGAACATTGAGCCAACAATCAATTGAGGTCAAGCATACATAGAGAAAGCTATATCAATTGTGCATATCCTTCATAGACCATCTCTCATGCTACAATCTGTCTTGGACCATCAAGGAGTTGAACATACACCATGTACCCAAAATCTCATGAAGCACCGCCAAACATGGTGTAAATGCTTTTGGAGTAACTAACAAATCTATCACTCCCTCTTTACAAGGAGAGTGTTTACACACCAACACTTGTTAACTCTCTATACAACTCCATCAAATTTGCAATATGTAAATCATCATTGGCTATGGTCCTTGTTGTCACATACATAGTAGCTGGGCTACCATCATTCCTGAGCAGTCCAGAGCATTTCTTTGAGCCAGTCCTTTACTTTGAGATCAACAGATGATGAGCTTCTAGTTGATGATCACTCTCATTCAGTGGATCCAGAGCATTTAGTTTCACTAGTTTTATGCCATGACTGAGCCTCCTGACCCTAGATTTGACGACTGAGTTAGCCATTTTCATGACCCATAGTAGAGTTATGACAGTGCCCATGTTGTATAGCAGCAACAATGTTTCCATGCCCTTCAGATTGTTCAGATCTGACGCAGGTATATGACCCAAGTGATAGATGGATTTGTACATATGGATTTTGTTTTTGCTTTATTGTCTATTTTAGTAGTGAGCCTTGGTTAATAGTGGTTGTAGGGTGGTGATATTCTATTGCTCTTACTGGAATCTAAAGTATAAGTGATCTAGTTGCTATGTCCAAGAGATTCTTTCGTATCACAGAGATGATCTTCCTCTAGGTCTTGAACACAAGTAGTCCTACCAAAAGTGTCTTTAGACACTAAGGCATCGAAACTTAAATGCTTATTCTAAATGGATGCCTAGCCAGTGTTGTCCGCCGAATGCACACCGTCAACAGAAATCTTTTGGGCTGTGTTTCCCTAAGCGAGAAAGGTGTGGCCTTGGGGGCAAGCAAAGAGCCAGGTGCTGTCACTTGATCCCAGCTCCTCCGTTTAGGCTAACCCCTAACGAAGCCAAGGGGGTTAGTCCCTAAAAAAGGTTGTCTAAGGATTTTTGTTTTAAAGTGTTCTTAGATGTAAGATGAGAATTAGTGTTGTTTAGGAGTTTTGATATACATAAAAAAGACCAATTACGCAATCCATGTTGCTATTTGCAAAACATGATATAAATGATGAGACATATATTAAGGCATCCACGCATAAAATAACTTAAACAAATGGACAAATGGTTCAAACTAGATGATGCAAAAATAAACAGACCAATGCCTAAAAAATGGAGTCAGGATGCTGAAAATCTAAGTCTCGGATGTTTGTGAGATTGTTTTGCAAATGTACTTGGTTAAATTTTAATGGACGTTTTATGAATGATCTTGTTAATTAAGCGAGGGGGATTTCCACTTGGAAATATAACCGAAAATAGTCTAAGTGGCTCCGTTCAAGCACATGTTGGACAATCCGGTTTGTAGTCAAGTGTTCGATAACTTTCCAACTACTGCGAAACAAGGAGAGCTACCCAGCGTACCCACTAAGAGATTGGCCACTCAGAATATTGCGCTAAATGCAGGGTGGTAAATTTTATTATGATGGCAGTTGGAATTATATATGTGAATTAAATAGCTACAGTGCTTCTGGGTATCCCGATCGGGTAGAGCATACACACTGTAAAAATAAGTGAATTCCAATTTTATGGGGATGGTGAGTTGCAATTTTATTAACAAACAAAGCTCTTCGACAGAGAGTGCTCTTGATCGACCTTATGGTGAGATTCAAGAGTCTTATCTAATATAGGATGCAGGTACAATGCATTAATGCTCTCCGATAGAGAGTGCTCTTGACTTGTCTTATGGCAAGTTCAAGAGGCTTTGGGTTCCTTTTAAGACTTTATTAATCAAAGAGCAAGAAATATAAGGAAATAGATGGATCTGATACTTAGGAAAAGATTTTAAGTTTTGAGTTTTTGAAGGATAGGAAAAAGCCCCCTATAACTGTGTTTCTTGACTGGAAAATAAGCGCTTTGCATGCCCTGCACGGTGAAAGTGTTAGATTAAAAACTCCTGCTTTGTGAAGAGGTGGTTGAGCTTCAACCCCTTCTCCACCTTCGGTGATCCTTGAAACACAATTCTCAATCAACAGAACACAAGATCAAATGCCAGTATGTTTAATCAAGAAAATATCTGAAAAACATTGGTATACCTACTACTTGTTCAATTCAGACATTCAATAGATTTTTCATAGATAATCAAATTATAATGCTAAATGATTACCCTACTGTGCTAGATTTATAGCCTTCCTAAGCTAACAATGATCATGTACTTTGCAAAAAGAAAAAAATAAGTTTAAGAAAGATGTCACCTCCCACAAGATGAAAATCAAGCACCAAGAACCCACACATGGACCTCGAAAGTCACTTTATTCCATTCATTAAACAAATAAAACTATTATAGTTTGGGCAGAGGTCTCTTGCAATTTCTCCATATGCAAATGGGAAGAAGAGACTCTTATTTATACAAAAAGAAAAATAAGATGGGGCTTAAAACCCTAAATCCGAACTAAGAGTAACACCAGAGTGAATCTCTTGATTGACTAAGCTCGTCATGATGATTTGGAGTTGAGCTGAGCTGCAACTGAGTTGTAACTGAGTGTTGGAGTAATGAGGGGGGGTGAGGTGGCCTCATCCCTCCTCGGTTTTATCACCAATCCAATAAAAACGTGCCAAAAAGGAAAAACGTCATGCATGGAGAGGAGCACAAATCCCAAGGTGAAGTTCACTGTAGCACTCCGATACTGACTCAAATCAGTCCAGACTTGATTGGAATCATCCCAGATGCTTTTTGCCGAGCTAATTAGCCCTTCATTTTATTCAATTTGGCCTTTTTTGGAGATGTTTTGATTTTCTCCAATTTATTATTTTTTATTATTTTAATGAATATTTCTCATTTTTTGGAAAATATTAATTACAAGGCCAAATAATAGTCCGAAACTTAGGATAAGTGTGTCTAAGGGCTAAATGAGTGTTTTGGCTTAGAAAATAAGTGTTTATTTGCCAAAAACACCCCCCGGACCACTTAATTATTACAAATTGAAAATTTTCAATTAAACCATGGTCAAAATGATTTAATTAGTTGAAAAATTTAATTAATTCTCTGTAGTAAAAAAATAAAAATAAAAAAACTCAACGCCGACGGTAAATTTTTTTTTTTTCAAATTTTTAAAGCAACGCGAGGCTTAGGAAATGACCTTAGAACATACCAATAGTGCCTAGTATGTTCATATTTACTAGTTGGACTCTAATAAACCCCTAAGTCCCAAAATTCAAAATCGAGCATTCCAGCTTTGGAGGAAGCGGGATAAAACCTCATCGATTATACTCGGCTATAGGCAAAGCATAATTGACAAGGGAAAAAACTCCCTGGAATACCTTAGTTGAAATTTTATGTCTTAAGGGACCGAGCCATTCAAAACCCCTACTAGCACACTTTATTACAAAAACCCCATGGGGCATGGTCATTTCAGCATAAAAATAAAAATGACTAGCCAAAATTGGCTAGGCAAAATATTCTGAACTTCTGCTGCACTGGATATGAACATTGACCAGCAAAACAAAAGTGTTTTTAAACACTGATGCAAATGAAATATAAAGTCAGCCAGTTGCCAAGAGACGAGCACTCATCCTTTGTATGATGTGAGGCCGTTTTCCCCCAAAGGGCAACAGGGTGGTCACTCCATTGCACCTATGGATGGTGGCGGGCAATGGAGGTCATATTGAGTCATTATCTGAGGCCCGCAAGGCTATTCAGGGCACTTGCTCTTGGAGGATGGCAAGTTAAATGAAATAAATGTTTTAAAAGAGTTGATGGCCAGAGGATGAGCACTCATTCGTTGTATAATGTACGACTCATTTGTCCCTACAGGGCAACAGGGTGAGACTGACTTGTCAGGCTTATGCTTTGTCGTTTTCTAGACGCCCAAAAGGCTTTCCAGGGAACTTGCCTTTGGTGGTTAGCTAGTATCTTTTGCCGTGCAAATAACTGCTTTAAAAGGTTGCTTGTCTAGAGTCTAGTAGAGCATTCTCATTATTCCACCCATTTGTGAAACACTGCCATTCCCTGTTGTTCACTTAGTCCAACTTATGTGTTGTGTGGATCGCCTTTTCCTTCAGCCTAGATGCATACAGTGTTGAGTGTCAATTCATTCCCTTGACCTTACCTTGTTTTATTCACCTTCATCTTTGACTAACAAAATGGCCAAATCGATAAATGAGTATACATTGGAAGTTCTTGTTTAGAGCAGTTGATTACTTTGATTTAGATATATTATTTATATATATTGTGCTTATAATCACCAGCAGAAGCTACTTGTACTTGAGTCTCACTGTTAACATAGATAATTGAGCATGCATATCTATTTTGTACTTTACAGTATCTGAGTTTAGCATCTGGGTCATCATTTGATCATTCTTGACCTTGTCAACCCTGTTTGACCAAATCAACAGCAGGGTCAGGGTTGAGTTTTGACCGATGATTGTGGATGATGATTATTTGTGGTCTATCAGTGTCCATTAGGCATATTCATGCTTCAGATGATGGTTTATTATGATGGCTTGTGTTATTTTCATGATTATCAGCATTTACAGGCTTTATTATCATTATTGTTTTGACATGGGTGGGGCCTTCGACGTACACTTTTGATGGACATTTGGTGTATGGGTAATCATTCCTAGTGGATTTGGACATTTTGAGTTCATTGATGCAGTCAATTTTCAATTTTAGGCACTTGCAGATGAGATATGGGTCATTTTATCAGTTTGCAACAATTTGACCCCAGAAAATTGAAATAAAATTGCACTTCAGTTGATGGTGAGATCTCCTAGGGTGCCAAAGTGGTACATAGGGTGTATCCAATCGATGTTACCATATTGCTATGGGGTCGGGTCCATTTTTGCAGTCAGTTGACGTCCAGGTTCAGTCGCCAGTGAGATATGAGTAGGTTTACGTTCCCAAGGCAATATTTTGATGATGAAAATGGCTAATAAAGAAATCGATTTGGGAAATTGAGGCAAGGAAGTGGCTGGAGTTGGTTTGAGGCACAATGTTGGGGTCACCTTCATCCTCCGACATCAGTTTCACTCTTCGTGGGGTCCATAGGTCCTAGCATTCTCCACTTTGGGGTGTTTTTGATGTATTTTGAGGAGGACGTCCTAGTGATTTTGATCACTTCATGTTATGATTGATGATTATACCTTGTGATTGTGCCATGGGGCCATGCTAGAGAAGGATTTTTGTCACCTCCTAGCCTCCACCATGTGCTATGTCATGTTTAACACAATTTTTATGTGGTGCGCCCCTCCTTGGGCATTTTTAGTGGGTGCGCCCCCCTTTATTAGTGAGTGGATCCATGTATTAGCTATCCACCTAATCTTAGCTATTGATTGGAGTGGTTTTATCATTTGATCTTGGCCTTGTTACTGGCTAAATCATACTTAGTTGGACTTCAAGTGAGCCGACAAAGTTTGAACAAGGTTACTTGTTCATGATCAGAGTTCAAAAGTTCATCAGGCCTTCTAGGCCCTTTTTATTTTTTTTGTATTGCATGTTCATACCCCCTTGAGGGAGTTGTAATAAAGTGTGCCAGCATGATGCATTTGCAAAGGGTTGCGCTTCTAAGACTTCGACATCAATATGATCATTCCAAGGTGTTTTTTCCCTTGTCAATTATGCAATGCTGAATAAGCAATCTATAATTTTCGAGTTTTTCACCGCTCTTCCAAAGCTGGAATGGTTGCCTTGGTGGTTAGGCCTTAGGAGGTTATTACAACTCATGTGTTAATGTATATGAGCATGCTAGGCATTAACTTTGAGTCGTATGGACATGTGTTAGGTCCCCCTAGGTTTTTGTTCAATTCCGAGAAAATTAGTTTTTCCCACAAAATTTGGCCATTTTTTAATGGTTTAATTAAAATTTTTGGTTTGGAGGTAGAATTTGGAGTGTGGAGGCTCGTTTTCACACTCAGAGCGTCCTTTTCACCCCGAGACCCACTTTTGATGTGATTTGGGCAACTAAAACAACCTGTAAGGCATTATTTTTCCAAAGGAGCTACAAAATGGTCAATAAATGCTAAAGATGCAACAATTTGGCACTAAAGTCAAAATTTAAAAAGTAAAAAATGACTTGTTTTATTCATGGGGTGACATGGAAAATGGGTCCCCCATGTCATGCTACCCCTTCTAAATAATGAACAAGGCGTTAAACTTTGGTTAATTTTTTAAAGTAGCGAATGAAGTGGTTGGGAGGTGATGCCATCTTTAAGATGACTCGCACGTGGGTTGTTGGATATGCATTTCATGAAGGTGGCAAGTTGTTTGGTTAAAAGAGATGCGCCAACCACAAAGAGACGCGCCAACCATAAATGAAGGATGCGAATAAGTTAAGTATTGGCGACTTGGGAGGTGGCAATTAGATTGGAGTGAGGTCGCCTACCTCATGGGAGGTGGCGCCTCCTCCTTAGTGACCACTCCACTCTACTCTAGTGCATCCCTTTGTTAACGCATGCAAACTCCCACTCTTATGCCAGTGTTGGATACGCCTCCCCTGGGTCTCTCTTGGCTATTTAAGCGAGGCAATTCTCCTTCTTTCTTCATGAATGGTTAAACCTTTGCTCCTGTGTCTTTGCTTTGTAATATTTTCCTGATTAATGAAAGAGGGATTTTGAGGTATATCTTGTGTCTTTGTCAGCTGGATGTTCATGGTTTCATGTGCTTCCTGAGGTAACTGTAGAGTAATATTTTGCATATTGTCTTTCTTGTCAAGCTTAGCCTAATGAAGGATTAGGATTAATCATAGGATTGAATAGTGTTGTTTCATTATTCTATTGAAATATTTAGATCTAAAATTTAAGATCTGTATGCCCATTTGCTTATGAGTATGCTCTCTTTATTTTCGATTTAGAATTTCACTAATATCTTGACAAGTCTGTGCAAGTGTGAAGGTTCCTATAGGGATCTCGGTGGGTTCGTAAGGGATCTTGATTGCTTGCCTTACCCTTCATCTTATTGAGAGAAACATAGTCCAGTTGCAAATTTGCAAGCATCTTCAATTGCCCATTTCAAAGAGGGGGCTTTCTTTCACCTTCTTCAACTTCAAATTTTAAAATCAATCTTTCGGTTACATGGTTGCTCTTTTATTGATTAGATCCACCATTTCAAAGAGCTAATGTATTGTTTAGATCTAGTTCATTAGAGTATTTTTGTTTAGATCTAAAAGTTCACGAGTCTTAATACTTATCACATTTGAAGAATAGATCTAGGCATAGGAAGTCTCTTTGGTGCAAGTAGTTAATAGTAGATCTAAAGCTTGCTCTCAAAAGTAGTTTCCTTTGAATATTAAAGTTAAATTTGGCATCTAAGTGCACATCATATTGGCTGCCCAAAAAACAAGCCAAGATCCCAAGGAAAGCTTGCTTTCCTTTGTTATTTTCGCTTTTTTATAAAAAAATTAACTTAGGATTTTTTTTAGAATTTTTTTTGGGATGTTCAAAGACACTTTTAAAGTGTTTTTGAGCATCTTTAGGATTTGATAGCTTACTGTTTTTGCAGGTTTGGCGTTAAAAGAGAAGGAAGTGCTAGCCAATTTTCGAAGATTTGAGCCATTCAAGGCTTCTCAGGACTCCCTTTTTGTTTATAGTCAATTTTTTTGAGCTTTTGTGTAACACCCCGGTTTTGACCCCATTGCATTAATGTATATGATAAAAATATTATATCGAATCATGACAAGGAGCTCAAGGACAAGGCCCTGTCATTGATTAATGTTTGGTATATAGGTGATCATGGTTGATGCCTATGGTTTCTGTGCTAAGGCAAGCACGTTTGTAAACATCATGTAAATATGCAAGTTAATGAAAAAACCCACAGCCAGCTATGTCAATGCAACGAATAATGAGATGGGGGCATGATTTTCCTAAGGATAAGGGGGTGGGAATGTTAACCTTGAGCCAGTTTGGAGAAAAGCCATGTGTCATGGGGAGAACCCATTAGAACTGGTAACTACCCTCGTTCTTGTCTTCTCTTCCCAATCATTTATTCTGCCAAAAGGTGGTTGAGGTAGTTATTGCTTGGAAGGGGAAGAGTATGGGCAATTTCGAATTGGGTAGAGCACCCAGTTTTGGGAGGTCGCGTTTTACTTGCATGGACAAGAAAACACCAGAACGGTATGCCAGTGTTGACCCACACGTTCATGTTTTGGATTTACTCTCACGTTTTGAGAGCTGTGGGACGTTCGGGCTCAGGATCCATCTCTTCATTCTCTATTCACGGGAAGCTCTTCAGCAGCTGAGCTCTTCCTGTGTGTATCCTTCGCGTTCTGCGAGTGTTTAGTGACATTGTGGTAGCAGTGGAGCTCTACCTGTGTATATCCTTCCCGTTCTGTGAGTGTTTCTCCCTTGAAAAGACTGTGATTGCTGCGTTGCAGAGTTGTCTGAGACTACAGAGTGTATGAGACCCTGTTACTCGTGTTCTAGAGTAAACCTGTGTTGTAGAGTCTACCTGTGGTTGTTGTGTTGGGCACCCTGGTTCGGGTCTGAGCTATGTACAAGATTTAAGAATGGGAGAGACGTAGAATGTGCTTGATAAACCTAGTGTGGAACCTCACAATAAGATAAGAGTGGTTGGTAAACCTACTATGTACATCCTGAAGAACACTGGAAGGGAAGGTGTAGCCTGAGGGACTGTGGAGCAGAGAAGGGGACACTTCCTTGTGTTGGGTGTGTAGGCAGTGGGGAATCCAGGCCAGATAAGTATTGTGAAGGTGTTCTTAGCTCTGTAGATGAGCTCACTAGTTTAGCAGTTCTTCTTGCCCATTGCCTTAGAAGCTTGATAAACCCAACTGGAAAGATGGCTTGGCTGGTAGCTTGATAAACCCATTTGTTGGCTAGGTTTTGTCTTGTGTGCTTGACCTGGTGAGTAACCTTTGGCTGGATAGTCTGATAAACCCAACTGCGAATGCTGGCTTGGCTAGTTAGCCTGATAAACCCAACTGCGAATGCTGGCTTGGCTAGTTAGCCTGATAAACCCAGTAGTGAGATGGCTTTCCTGTGAACAGTCTGATAAACCCATTTGTTGGCTTGACTGGTCCTTAAGGTGAAGGTTGGCTTGACTGTGTACAGTCTGTGAACCCAACTGTGAGATGGCTTGGCTAAGTGGCCTGTGAAACCCATCTGTTGGGATGTTTTCCCTTACAGCTTGATAAACCCAACTGTGTTGGCTTGGCTGAGTGTTATTGCACCTTGGCTATGTATGAGTCTGCTAGTGTTCCCTTATTCCTTGAGGAAATCATGCCCAGCTCGGGGGTGGCAGTGTTGCTGAGAGACTAAGGAGCACACTGGCCTATGGTTAGGTGGAACGTTGCAGCGACATAGCTGGTTGCGGGACAAGCTCTGTTCAAGATAAGTGTTCTTGTCTATGTTATTCTTTGCAATTGTATTTCTTGTTTTGCAAATTGATTGATGGAATGTGATGAACATGTTGCTGTGTTGAATTGATGCACTGTTGCTTTGAATAACTGCAATTATAGGCATCGATGTATGTTTTTCCATCAATGCATTTCGAACTAAGTTGCAAGGTAGATTGACCAGATCGGTAATGGCCTGAATGATCAGATTGATCCAAGAATTCAGTGGAAAAGTCGAGTTTTCTGCTAGAAATCTTCCTTTGCGCAAATTTGCAGGTTTGCGGGATGCGGGATGCGGAATACCGTTTCGCAGATTTTGGTTTCTGTAGATTCCCTTCCGCAAATTCCTTTCCGCAACTTGCGGGATGCGGGATCGCGGTGTTGCGATTTCCATAATTCCCAATCCCGCAAGTCAAAGTTTCCGTGTCGTCGATCTTTGCGGGATGAATCTCCGCCGTCGATCTGTTTCAGATGCGGGATGCGGGATGCAGGAAGTGAGATCCCAAAATTTGTAACTTTCGACCCCGCAACTCAGGCTTTTCGCACCGTTGATTTTTGCGGGTGGATTTTGAACCGTTGATTTGGTTCCAGTCTGCGGGATCGTTTGGGATCGTGATTTCTGTCGCGTTTTCTCTCCGTCGTCCAATCTCCTCTGAGATCTTTCCTTGCAGATCGTCGAACTGATCAATGGAAGACGGGAGGGAGCGTGACAGTGTTGGAAATGTCGAGATGTGGTCACGACCATGCCCTGTGTTTGATGAGCAGTACAGGCTCTCGATGAAATTTTTAATTCCGCATGATAATGGGGTATGGGGATGCTACATTTTGTAAGCATTTGAATCCCAGGTAACAAGGATAAAAGCACATTTCCTTTCACGCATGTTGTAACCACATAATAAAAATCTTGAGTAGGATCCTCAGAGCCCACTCCCCATCCCCCTCGGGGGATTTGCGTCGGTGTCACTTTTCATGCTTTTTTCTAGTTTTGTTTAGATTAGTTTTATATATTGCAGATCTGTATACTTTGATTACTGTATTGTCAACATATCTTTATTTTGATTCAAAGCAATACAAATACTAACCCCACGACTTCTCAAGTTACCTGAAAGGGGAAAGAGATACATGGTAGGATTAATCACAAAACCTTGTGTTTGTTTTGTACTATTTTTACTTTTCTAGTAATTTACTCCTCTTGCTCTCCCGATTAGGGTTTTAACCTGAGAGAGATTTTCGGGGATTTAATAAATAAGCAAACACCTTGCAATAAAATCCTTAAAAGTTACCAAGGCTCCGTTGTGTATGCTCTGCACCGCTGTGGTTCGATCAACTAGTTGGATGCACCAAAAGCAATGCGAGTGACTAGTTTAAGATAGTCTCACTTTCAAATTAACCTCCCAAGGAGAAAATTCAATGCCTCGATTTAATCCATTGCGGGGAAAGTTCACAGAGGAAGCGAGAACCAATGGATAGTGACCTCAAGATACCATCAGACTACACCCTCGTTGGTGTAGTGTTGGACACATTCCAAAGACTCCGATCCAACCCACATATTCTTCATGTGGAACAACATCAGATAAGGGTTTTGGACATACTCCTCGTACCATTAGGTATATCTGGAGTCCCCTTCCCCCTAATTTAATTCACTCATCTCATTATTAAATTAAAATTGACCAAGGACAATTGCAACACATCTTCAACACTACAATATTGTGACTCCATTTTTTCAGTGCTGGTCTATTTTCCTTGTATCGTACAATCATTTGACTCAAGTTTACTCATGTGCTGATTAATTATGATTTGTATGTTGTTGTGCTCATAATCACTGTTGCAAATAGCTTGTTTTAGTATTTGTTTTTCATAAGAAGAAAGTCCTAAATAACTCATCCATAAACCGCCACTAGATCTTGATCAGTCTTAGGCTTTAGTATACAATTAGGGTCTACCCCCCTTTGCTTCGTTAGGAGTTTGCCTAAACAGAGGAGTCAAGATCAAGTGACAGTACTTGACTCAAGACTTGCCCCCTGTTGTTGCCCGAAACTGGCACACGAGTGCTGAAGCCCAAAATGCGGGCGCGCCGACACAGTGACAACTCTCTCTCGAGAGGCCAATGTCACCACGCCCCTCTCTCCTTGTTCAGGCTGGCTCTTCTATAGCTCTAGGGGGGTTTCCCTAAGGCAGGTGCAGCTGGGGGCAAGGTGATTTGAAGAGGCTGCCTTAGAGAAACATGGGTAGCAAAAAAGGAAAGGACTGTACTTGATGGACAGGAAGGAAAGGGAGGATCAGTCCTTGAGGGAATACCGGTGTCAATATCTGAAGGGTGAATGGAGTCAAAAGGGGACTCAGGGAGGCCTTGCGTTTCACAGAAGGGAGACTAAGCTGGTGTGTTTCACAATCAGAGGCAAGGAAAATGTAAGTATAACTGACTACTTTTCATTACTCCTAAGACCTTCAAAAGCATAACGCTAACAAACAAGTTGACAACCGCAAATGTTTGCCCAATGTGCTAGATTATAGCCCTCTATGCTAAGTCTAGTCTACAACTTATGAAAAACATAAAAACCATAACAGAGACGCCCAAATGAATCAAAGAACCCAACATGATTTTTTCTATTATTCAACTCTGGGGAAAAATCCTCCCGGCCAAATTTTCCATCATTACAAAGAAAGAGCTATGCTCTTTTATAAGCCCAAAAAAACTTCTTTTCTTTTTCTAAAAAGAGAAAACAGAAAATAAAATAATGGGAAAGGTGGATCCTAGATCCACTTTCCTCTCCATCGAATGACAAGGACTCATAAAGGGAACTCGCCTTTAACTAGAAATTTGAGAAAGACCACAAAAGCTAACCCACATAAAAAGTTGAAACATTTGCAATTGGTAGTCAATGAATGATATGTGGCTCAAGACAAAGGAACCACCACATTGTGAACCGTTTCAAAACTCTACGCCGCCGTGAAGATGCTCTTGAGTGGCTGATGCGGGGAACTGTAAAGCCAAAAATCAATGATTTGGTTGTCAAAGGATGAATTCGGGCCAATCGGGAAGATCCCACCAAATTCCTGTGAAGCACTCTGCAACCAGTTTACAGGAACATAACAAACCACGTGGTGAAACACGCCCACGTCTGCTAGCTCAGATGATAGACCCCAAAATGTCCACTAGTGTCATTGGGCGTCAATACTGAACGCCGACTTCAGTGTGACGGTGCAACCAATCCACTTAGCTGTCGGGGGTCGCTAGCTGCTCCAGAATTCACGCTAACCTGTAGATAGCTGCTCAACATAACTCTGCGATTTCAGCTAAAGGAACCTTCTTTCCCCATGTTTCTTCATAGATTGGGTTTTTGAGCTTTCATGTTGTGGTTGGGACGCCACACATCGCCCACAGTCCTCAACTGTCAATGGAATGCTACGTTGACGCGAATGTTTGCCTGCTATAGACTAAAGAACCGTGAAGAAAACTCCATTGGCAGCTAGGATGTGACGTGGGCTTCTATCGGCTGTCAATACACGTGCTTGCAAAACATAAATATTTGGTAGAGATGCTCCATGAAATCCTCATCTTGACTGGATTTTCGCTTGTCCAGCTTCTTGATCAATGAAATTTTATCGATGATCCTACTTGCAGCGGCATGAATTTCAAATCGATTGGCTCTTTGTGCAAATTTTAATGTGTTGTGTGTTTCCTCCGTGTTACTTTCTTCACGCTCATTGAGGGATGTCTGGGATTGTATGGACATGGGATTATCCTGAAAGCTATGACCCTCTTTGCTTTTTATGATATTGTTCTTCCCTCCTTTATTTTTTCTCGGATTCCAAGTTTTCGAAACATCACTACCGGGGTGATGAATCCACATGGGGCAATCATTGCTACTCGATGAACTTATTGCTTCCATCTCATTTGCTATTGGGGCATTTTCTTTCCATTGAGAATGAGAACTATAACTTGTAGATCCATTGACATTTTCATGCTGCATGGAGGATTGATCATCAATAAGCTGCTCCATCTCTCGCTTATTGGAACTAGTGTCTACATCCACTACAGTGATAGCAACCTGCAACCTCCCCATTTATGGACTGCAACGTTTCACCTGCCTAACGTCGAGTGCATTCCAGTTCCTCTAGGGTCATAGATGGCTATACCATGGCCTGTGAAGCTTTTTCACTTGCAACAGAAAGATGAGCCTCAACATCTTCTTTCTCCTTTTGAAGTTCTTGTATCTTTTGCTTTGCTTGTTTTTGCAAACGCACAAACTTTGCATCAAGCTCCATATATTTCTCATCACGCTTTATTTCATTCTCCATTTTTCCTCGGGCTTCAGCAAGCTGGGCAAAGAGATCTCGAAACCTTTCCTCTGACTCCGTGCATGCCTGCTGAAATTGTTTCACGCTATTCTCTGCAGTAGTTTGTAACATTTTGCTTTCTGCAAGTTGTTCATTCAAAACTAATATCTGTTTCTCCAAATCTATAAGAACATCTAGATCAATTTCTGCATCAGTTCCTTTGGACTGTTCAATGTACTCTTCTAGGTTGCCAGATTCAGTGGTCTTGGCATAAAAGTTTTGAAGCTGTGATTTCAAATATTCATTCTGAAAATTAAGATCATAAATAACTTGGACAAGCAACTCCCTTGGGAGACTGTAAGGCAGACTTGTTTGTAATAAAACTCATTGCTCCACTAGGGTAAGCACCCACCAATGTTTCTCCCAAACCTTTCACATTCTCAGCACAAATTTCTGATGTGTTTCCTGTCAATGGATTGGTTGTATGAATGACAAATGCATAATTTGCACTGATTATTTCTTGAACTAGCACAACCATACAAAGGTCATTGTGTTTTACTTTTACTTTCCGAGCACTAAAGTATGCCCTTTCATTCCACTTTGAAGCCCAAACCATTTGATAGTATGGACACCTTGAAATTTAAATGAAGCTAACCAACATAAGTGCCATTGCTGTGGATACCCTTGTCAAATCAAGAGGTAACACCCCCCAGGATGCACTTAGTGTCTTCAAGATTTCTGCCATGACAACCTAACCCCCCTAGGTGCGTGAAAGGCGAAAACAGGCCCTTGATATTTTTGGATCTAGGTTTTGTGTATTGGAGAGATCTATTTATTGAGATGCTCTCTCATTGTAAAGGGACTTTTGGCTCTTGAGCTCTTGGAATAATAGAATATTTTTGCAAAAGCTCTTGGAAGCTTTGTTGAATGTCTTGTATGGAAATTGGAAAGTATTATTCTCTCTAGCATTCTTGCGGATCTATGCACTTCTAACACTTTTTGCAGGGTGTCGTCCTCTTGGTGAAGGAAGTGACTTGGTTGGGGGCGTTATTGTTATTGTGATTGAGCTCCATAACATTCTCCCAAATCGCCATTGATTCAGGGACTATCTTTATTGTGCCTTGTGGTCGTCTTGTTCCTTGATTCATTTTCTTTGTCATTTCATCTCTCTTTTTGCAAATCAATTCTTACATTGTAGATCTCTTTTGCAGGAGGGAGCGCTTGGCATCTTGGAGGGATAGCGACTTCACTTGGAGAGGCATAGAAAACACTCCAAATTGATCAGAGAGGCAAGATCATAGTCATACAAGGTTGGTATCAAGTATTTCCAGGCACGTTTGCATCTATTTTATTTTTTTGGGGCTTAATCCAATTGTCACCATAAAACCCTCTTTTTTTTTAAACCCTAGTTTTATAGATCTGATAGATCAGGTGCTTATTTGATGACGAGCATCAAAAACCACTTAGAAGCAATTAATTAAACCCTATATCTAAAGTTTCATCTTAATCGGACGCCATTTACCCTTGGATCTAGCATTAGTCATCTCTAGGTGGGGCGCCCTCCTTGGGCATTTGGTCAAATTTTCAAATTTATCAGTTGGGTATGCTTGAACCCACCTTAAATCGACAGATCTGCTCTTCAAGCATCCAGATATAGTCATTTCTTGTCATCATCTACTCTTTTGGGTCCAACTTGTCCATAATTGCATAAACCCTAGGTGGATCTAATTAGGGTTTCCTCATTTATACTAGATCTATCTAGATCTACGTTATTAAACTCCCTGTGGTATCTTTCATTATAAGTTGGGTAATTTTCCTTATCATTAAGCCTCCTCAACGTTGTCCTAACCTTGCCTACCACATTCATCTCCTAGATTTAGATCTACTTATTGTTCATCGTACATATTATTTGTCTATTCTTCAAAGTGTCTTGAGTAGGTGCACTAGCCTTCATAGGCTTGTAGGGTCTCCCCCTTGATCATTCTTCGGATTGATCTAAAGTGACAAGAGCCCGTTTGATGTGACAACTATCTTTCATCTGTAGTGGACGAGGCCCTTGCAGTGTCATCGATTAGCTACCTCACCTCTACCGTCCTGGATAGGATACCTTTAGTGGGTAGCTACACATTGGGTGATAACAGTCCCATCATCAACTTTTGTCATCTATAATAAGACTATCCACCATGTTATTGTAGCATCTCTATCCGCTTATGAACAATGACCACCTATGAATATATAGGAATGTCTCCCTAGAGCAACAACTAACTGCCAATCTCCATCATCCTCAACATCATAGGTTACCATCAAGGAAGATCACATCATGATCTCTTGAGGACATTATGCAAAGACAATCACATCTTCGTTCAAGATATTGTTAATCGTGTAAGGCAAAGCTCGTGGTACATTCATTCCACTATGCGAGGTCGTCATCAACCCATCATCATGGAAATCCCTCTCATGCACCTCAAATCCTCTAGCAACTCAACTATCTGAACTAGACCAACACCCTCATCTCGAAAGACTCTTGAAGTAATAGTATCATCAAGGGAAGCTCCCTTTCTTTGAGAGAATCTAAAATCCCTGGTTTTGTAATATATAATGCTCCCATCTGTAGCTCTAGAATCAATTTAGACAACATCCTCCATCAAGGCATCACACCTCTCCAATGAATAACTAGAAGGTTCATGGATGAACTCAATCTCATAATCGGATCTTTCCTCCTTTGTACAACTGAAGATCACACAGATGGAAGAAAACATTGCTGCATGACTAGCACAACTCATTCCTACATGCTTCGGGTCCACTAGATCAATAATATTTATATTCTTCTTGATTAGGTGAGGAGAACTCTGTTGCACTGAAAGATCTCACAATCAGAGTGAAGGATGGAAACCTAGTTTGGCATGTGCATCTTGAGAAATAGAAGGTCCTACTGACCTCTTGTTGGAATGTGTGAGTGCCATTATATTAGCAAGTAACCTAAAAAGGCCACCTTCTCTCACCCCTCTAGCCAAAGTCCTTGTATTTGCTAGACTACTATCATTGATGGTGCATTGCTGTCCCACAAAGGCAACATTCTGATGTATATTTTCCCTACAAGAAATTGAACGGAGGTTTTTCCTCAAACCTAGAACAAATAAAATATTATTGAGCTCAAGAACATCACCTGGAGGCATTTTCAATGAAATGGAGCTAACTTCTCTCACAAGTCATGTGGCATCATCACCAAGCTTCACAGTCATACCTCCTTCTTGTCCCTGAATCCTGTTGAATAGTTACCTTCATATGTCATATTTCTCGAAGCTCTACTATCCACATACCATCCAACACTAGACACAATGTTAGAAGGTATACAAGAAGCCATAGAGAAGGCAGTCTCAAATTGAGAAGTAATCTCCTCTACTCGTGCTTTTGTCCCAATTGCAACTTGCTTCATGCCCTTTCACTTCTTCAATAGATGTTGTCTTGCATAATGCTCCGTCCCGTGACATTGATAGCACATGGCCTTACTCAGGTCCTTATTCCATGTATCTATCCCATCCTTCTTGAATCTTTTCTCGCTACTCTTCTTTGTTTTTTTCGATGGGATGAATAACATCTTACTTTTGCTTGTTGCTCTAGAGAAGATTGCAATCTGATTTTTTCTTGTACAAGATAAGTTGAAAAGTTACCAAGGAAGTGTTGTTCACCTTGTGTTGCCCTGGGGTGGACAAGAACACTTTAAAATGTGACCCCTAGTCATTTAAATTAATAAAGTGAGAAGTACTTTATATTTTTTAAAGTCACTTTATTAAAAGTTAAGTCATGGTTTATCCTAAGTTCATATTTAATGATAAAGTCAAGTGAGTGATTAATTAGAAGGGTCTTCACTTTATTAAATGACATGAGGTGCACTAAATGTCATTTATTATTTATTTAATGAGCATTTATTGTGAACCCTCAATCTAATCTAATCTAGACCATTGGATTGAAAGAGGAAGTTACCATGATAAAAAAGGGCTTAGGGAGAGGCAAACGAATTCTATTTGTTCACTTTCATAAGAGAGATTTTTGAGAAAGGAGAGAG
Organism: Pseudotsuga menziesii; assembly: GCA_001517045.1. Classification (NCBI taxonomy): domain Eukaryota; kingdom Viridiplantae; phylum Streptophyta; class Pinopsida; order Pinales; family Pinaceae; genus Pseudotsuga; species Pseudotsuga menziesii. The sequence continues at coordinate 187,950 of LPNX010753011.1, forward strand.
CAAGAAGAAGAAGAGGACAAGGGTTTGAAGTGATTTCATTTCTATAGAAAGAGAAGGAGAGAGAAGGAGAATTCTGCAGGTTTCAGAGGCACAAAAACCATGGAAGAATTAATCTTTTATTTCAGCAATTTCAGCAAGGCAAACAGGATGTTTTCCAGGGCAGAATTTGTAGTTTTTATGGCAGATTTTTTCAGCACGTTTTTCAAGGTGATTTCTGCATAATTTTGAAAAAAAAAAAATTCGATTTTTTTTTGGGGGTCCATACAGCCGTACGGAATCCGTACATCCATACGGAATCCGTACAGTCTGTATGAAACTGGCTGTACGGCACGTTTTTCGAGGCAAGTTGTGTGCAGAATTTTTGCTGGGTTGTTTTTCTGGCACGTGGTTCGAGAAGAATAAATTCTAAAGTTTTAGCAGGCCATTCAGGGATTGACTGGCACGTTTACCAAGGCATTTGGTGAAGACAAGTACTGCTGTAATTTATTTAAAGTTTGCCTGAAAAAATAAAAATCTCTCTCTCAAGAACAGGTTTTCCCTTAGGGGTTTTTCCTGGACCATTTTTGGTCAAAAATCTGAGTCTCTAAAAATTTCATGTGTGGCTGATTTAATTTTCTATGTTTGAAAATTTGGCTGTTAGAAATTTTCTGAGTTTATAAAGTTGAATGAATCTCAAGTGTTTCTAAGTTTTCAGCTAAGTAACAGGACACTTCCAAATAGGGCCCGTGTCCCGTATTCCACGTGTCGGACACGACACTTGACCTAATACGTGTTCGACACCAAAATTTTCGTGTCCCGAAATCTGGACACTTTCCAGCACATGTCGGACACGTGCCAAAAACGTGTCCTAATTTCTAGACATGTGTCTTGTCAAAAGGGGTATAGAGGAGGAGGAGGATAGAGGAAAGAGCTACGACAGTAATGCTAATTTTGACTTGGAGCAGCAAGAGGACAATTGACAATGGCTAGTACCATTAATGAGCTATGATATTCTTCCCTATGGCTATTTAGTATTTTCATTTTGTATCTAGTAGCATTGTAGATACTAGACTTAGTACTAAAAGTAGTTTTGACTCTATTTTGTATTTGTCGATGGCATTCATTAGATATCTATGTAATACATTTTGATTTTTGTGGTTTAATCATAAATATCAAATATGCAGTTTATGGTTCAAAGTTCATGATTCATTGATAATTTTATTATTGATTCATCATTGTTATATTTCAATTGAATGATATTATGATTGATGTACATTGTAAATACTTTTAGTTTTTAAAAAATGTAGATATTTATGTATTTTTTTAATATATATATATATATAAAACGTGTCCCACGTGTCCGATTTCCGGGGTTGTCGTGTCTCGTGTCGAATACTCGTATTTTCGTGTCCTTCGTGTCCCGTGTCCTCGTGTCATGTGACTTAGGTTTTCAGTGAAAATTTTAATTTTTAAATGTACATGCATATTGGGGTTGGGCATTAAACCATATGCAGTGATCTGAACTTGAAACCGGGTTGGGGTTTGAAAATTTTCAAGATCTAGCCAAAGCTTTGGGAAATCTAGTATATTTTCCAAAGCACAAATACCTTGAACAAAAGGCTCCTAGCAAGTAGCAAGCCCTTTAAGGGCTATGGATACTAGCTCTTGATCCTCGACCTAGTTCCAATGGTGGCCAATTGATCCTTGTCAAAAAGCTCACCGTAATATTTGTCTTGCTCATATGAACCGTTGAGAGTTGGTTTTGTAAGAGTCTTTGTCGAGAAGCACATGAAATGACTTGACCAAAGCATCAAACATGCTCTTACTTGACTTCTTTTCGATGATGTGTGAGATGAAGTGATTCTTCACAGAATAAAGAATGATTCTCTTTACCTTGGCTTCCTTCTTCCAATTAGTGGCCAATTGTGTTGGATTGGTAGGTTTTAGAATGTCTTTTTTAAAATGCTCCCAAAGATCAACCTCTTCCATAAGGATCTAAAGCCCGAGTTTCCATGAAACAAATTTTTAAGCTCCATCCAACCTATCACACTCTTAGACCAAGAGTAACTTTACACACCTTGAAAAGGTTAGTGCACAAAATCAACAATATATGAAATAGACAAAGCAACGCTTTGAAGGGCAAAAGTGTTTGTCTCAAGCAATCTAGGGTTTCAAACCCAATGGCCTCAATCAGGTCAAGTACTTGTTTGAGGTAATCACTAGCTGAAATACAACTCCCTCTTACTCAAGGGTGATCTCATTACAACTGCTTTGATACCATGTTGGAAATTTCATTGGAATTCAAAAATTTCACCTTCTTTTTAGAATGTTCTTCAAATCTTAACCCCATAATTTTTCTATCCTAGGGCTCTTGTAAATAAAATACAAAACAACAATAGAAGAAGTGCAATAATTCACTTTCAAACAACCCTAAACTTTTGGAAATTAAGGAGCAAAGACACTAATCAATGAGATAAGTTTTTAGCCCTGATAAGAGCAGTGTTATGATATTAGAATCAACCCCTTTATCTTCTTCTTTAGATGTCAAATCACTTAAGTATTTGCCCTTTTATTTATGTCCAATCGACGAGATCATAAATAGATGTAAATAGCAGAATATGAAGAAAACCTTGAGCTGAAAATCAAATCTAAATTTGACACAAGATATGTATGGCTGGAAACTTCATATATAAGCTCAATGATGAAGCTCATATCTTAGCCTCCTCTCAAGGCTACAAATTCAACCATGCAAAATGACCAAACTAGGGTAAATCCTCAAACCTTGGCTCTATCCTCTACCAATAAGAACAAGTGCAAGATTCCCTTCATAACTATCTCTAGGGCAAGACATCCTCCTCTTCTCTTCTTCTTCACGAGTGCACCCTAGTGTTTTCTCCCAAAACTGTAGTCTTCAATCTCCAATGATATAACACTAACCCTAGAAGTCCAAGATGTTCCAAGAAACTCTAGAGAGATGAACAAATGCTAATGCCCAAGATAGATAGAGAGAGAAAGAAAAACAAGTACAAGTGAAGACGTAGAGAGAGAGAGGGCAAGTGCACTCCTCTTCTAGCTGACATCTCTACTCAAGAGTGTGGAAGAATGAACATACAAGTCATATGAGTGAAAGTAGTGTTGCACTTATTGGCGATATATTGCCTGTAAGGCGATATGTTGCCATTTTCTGGGGTCACTAATATTATCACTGTAAATTATCGTGATAAATTGGAAATTATCGGCCTGCTCTGCCAAGTTTGCATTAAAAGTTGGTTTTGGGGTTTTGCTTCTCTCATTTTGCAAAAGTGGGTTAGTGGATTGAGCTCTGAGAATGTTGTGACCATTTCCCATCAAGCAAAGTAGGGAAAATCTATTGTTTTCATTGCCCTTAGTTGAGCAATTGTGGAGTGGATATTGACTCCAATCTACCATATCCATATTCCTAGGTATGTGAAAAAAAATATGCTTTTATTTTCTTTGTTTTTCAAGATCTAGTATAGGGTTTGCAATGTCCATTAGATATACCTATTTTTGCCGTTTTTACTGGGAGATTTAACACTTACCTAGCTATGATATTTTAATTGCAATATTCTTTTATGTTGATTAAATTTCCCAATTTCTTTTGTGCCATAGATTTTATCATTGAATCAATGCCCTGGAAAATGCCAAATCCATTGGAACATGTTGCCACAAAAATTAGCACCCTTAGACAAAGTCTCCTAACAGGTTCTAGCGAAGTGCAACTATGGAAACTTTACAACTGTAACCTAAGTAAAGTTTCCCTTCACTTTTAGTGAGGAAAGATAATCCTACACTAAGGGGGGGGGTTTTCTAAAGTAATTAAGGTTTGTTTGATTGATTAAGTGATTTGAAGATTCTTTAGATTACTTGTGAAAGATAGTGAGTTGATTTAGATTAGTGAGCTAAAGTTTTTTGTGTGGCATTTAAGTTGTAGGATCAAGAATTCATGCACAATATAATTAAGCACAACTCACTAAGATTATTATTACTCACAATGACTAACTTGCTTAAACCAAAAGATAACATGAAATTGGAGCATAAAAAGAAATCAAAGAACATGTGAATATCCTATCAAACATATTTTATCAATCAAGTAAAGTATTCATGTTATTATTGCATGTAAAGGCAAGTATGAAGATTATGAAATCAGATTTAAGCATGAAGTAATAAGCTATAAACCAGTTCTGATTTTATCCTTAATTTGCTTATCAATCCTTAAAAGTGTTGATTTTCTCATGAGTTCCAGCATTGGGCAAACATTTTGCAAATCATTCTCCTAGAGGTTCGCGAATCATGCAGAGAATGGCCCTTTCGTAGGCTTGATTAGTCATGTGTTGACTATGTGTATAGAGGGCTCAGATGCTTAGCCTAGTCCAGTCATGTGTTGACTGAAATGGTAGTAGGCTAGAGGTTACATTGCATACTCATTGTGTGGGAGTGCTCTGTAGCGAAGTGATATATTCTTAGTAGAGTGAAATGACTTGTCTATGATTCAAGGAGATCTTATCTCATTGTATATTAGACAAAGTCTAATCTAATTTTGAAGTTGACAATTGGCTCTAAGAAGTGTTCAAGACTTTTTAGAGTATGGTCAAATCAACATTAGAGCTCTTAGGGAAGAATATGACCGTATGTGATGAGACATCAACGAGGATAACTTTTCCATGATGAAGAAATGTCAATAAAGTCAAGACAATCCATCGAAGAAGTCCCAAAGGAAGCGAAAGACAAGAAAAGAAAAAATACCCCAATGAAATGGAGAACTTGGACCTAGAAGACAAAAATGACAAGTTGGCTTGATGATAAATAAAAGACAAGTAAAAGGACAAGCCAACCTAATTATGGAAATTTCTAGTCAACTGAAGAATATAAATAGAAGTGTTCTCACACTTCATTTGACACATTCACAACACACTTCTCTCTCTCACAAGTGCACATCATCTAGCTGGGTTGTCCTAGATAAAAAAAGGAGCAATATTTGGGTTCTCTTATTCTATTGAAGACTCACTACCCTTATTAGGGTTTCTTATGGAAGGAGAGCACATTCTTGTGCTAGGGCTTAATCTTCATGATTGGTATTGTTCTTGTATTGGATTGATTTTCTTCACAAAGAAGTTTGCTGGGTTTTCTCCCGTTTGGGTTTCTCAAGATAAAATCTTTGTGTCTCTTGTGCATGGTTATCTTTCAGTGATCCTTATTTTTATTTCTACTGCAAATGAATTATGCTATAATTGTGGGATGAAGTGAATAATGAAATAAATTTGTAAGAGTTGAAAATTATATTGCTAAAGTTATAAAAATCCAACATAAACATGTATTTAAATGTACATGAGGTTATAAGCAAATTTGATTATGCTTAATCCAATGACTGTTTAATGTTTAACAATACATGCATGAGATTGTAAGCAAAATATTAAGCAAATTAAGTCTTAGATTGCTAAGTAAAGTATTGAAGTGAAATTCATGTAATACAACCCAAAAGACATTTGCTATATTATTGTTATGTATTTGCAATGAACCGAAACATTTCGAAATAAGCTTAAATCATATGTGAGAAGTTAAAAATTGATTGCCATGGCCCATAAGTTAAAAGCTTATTAAAAATTGATTGCACACATAGAATTTGAAAGTAAATTGTAACATTAACCACCTCAAGGCTCTTGTTCTAGAGCTGGTGTTGCCTGTTGTCACATACATAGTAGCTAGGCTACCATTGTTCCTGAGCAGTCCTCAGCATATTTTTGAGCTAGTCCTTTACTTTGAGATCAGCAGATGACGAGCTTCCAGTTGATGATCACTCTTATTTAGTGGATCCAGTTTGATTAGTTCCATGCCATGACTGAGCCTCATGACCCCAGATTTGATGACTAAGTTAGCCATTTTCATGTCCCAGAGCAGAGTTTATGGTAGTGCCCGTGATGTACAACAACAACAATGTTTCAATGCCTTTCAGATTGTCCAGATCGGATGCAGGTATATGAACTAGGTGATATATGGATATGTACATGTGGATTTTGGTTATGCTTTGTTGTCTATTTTAGTAGTGAGACTTGGTTGATAGTGGTTGTATGTTGGCGATATTTTATTGGTTTTCATTGAAATCTAAAATATAAGTGATCTAGTTGCTATGTTCAAGGGATTCTTTTGTATACTCATTGGTCATGCCCTACTCTTAGTATGGATTTGGTCATTTCCCTTTAGGGACACAATTTGTTAGCCTTGGCAACATCTTCACTGTCTCCATCCATCCGCTGCCTTCCCTTCTTTTTGGTTAACCCTGACTTGTAACTTGACTAGTGACATCTAGGATTCCCCCCACCTTCACCTCTATGTTGGAAATTGGAATAGGTCTCCATGTTTGAATTGTGTTTCAGGGTTGGTTTATGTGATTTTTATCACAGGGATTGTCTTCCTCTAGGTCTTGAACACAAGTAGTCTTTACCAAAAGTGTCTTTAGACACTAAGGCATCAAAACTTAAATGCTTTATCCAAGAAGCATTCATATTTCAATTAATTTTAGATTTTGTTACTTATATGTATTACCAATGAAAGATTTGAAATAAGCTTCTTGTTCTCATCTTGTTTTTTTTTCATACCTTGTTGTTGATGCTCTGGAAATGATGATACTAGATATTGTTTGTAAAGTATTCTGCCATGTTATAATTGAATGAAGAGGTTCTACAGTCTAGAATGTTTGAGTCAGATATCAGATGCAGGTGCATGGTGCCAAGTAAAGCTAGAAATCAGAGTTCACATTGAGTCGTTGACAAATTACACCATTTCTATCGCCATTGGGATTTTCTTTAGATTAAATCCTTTAGGGTGTCAGTTAGTCCCAGAAACTCTGCATAGAACCATCCTTTTTTTCCACTTGTTGACTGCTGCCTTTCTTGAATCAATTATTGTTAGTTGCTATTTTTTATCACTATAATTTGCAGATCTATTTGTATTGTATTAAAAGTTAACTCTTTGTAGTAGTTTTACTCCAAGAAAGTTTTTCAGACATTGTAGTCCTTCCTAGTTTGTCTTTTATTTTTCTCTTTCAATTAGTGTTGCTTTAGTGGGTTCCTCTTAATGGCCCAGATAAGGTCTCTCCCCTTTTTTGTTAGCCCCTAAATATCCTGCCTCAATATACCGAACAAGTGCAATTAGAAAACTCAAATGACAGAAATCATGATTTTTTATAAAATCTCTAATAAAATGGTGTTGATACATATGTTTTCTCTTTTCGCTTTTCAGGTTCTTGAAGCTGTGATGGAGCATCATTCCATACCCAAAGATTCATTCTCAGCAGTTTGTGTCATGGTTGATAAGGTTAATATTCCCCAAACAATGGTTCATTTAGAAAATCATTTGCTAAACTAATGACACGTGATCGCTGGTCTTTGTAGTTGTTAGGCATGTATTTGCATGCCTTTATCTATGGAAAATACCAAAGTTAGATAATATTCTTGTTTAGTGTATTATCCCTACTTAAGCATCTTGAGAATAATTAAACCATATAAGAGAATTTTCCCTTATTCAGGCCTAATTTAGTTCGAGGTATGCTTTTCAGTCTTGACTCAAGGAGTACTGTTGTTGCACAACCTAGCAGCCTTGGGATTGCAAGGATTAATCGGTTGCTAAATTGGCAAAACATCAGGACAACACCACAAAGTGTCACATGAGTAAAGTTCTCTCTCTTTAGTTTTCCATGGCCACCGGTGTAGACCTAGACTAACCACTAGAGGTGACCTCAGCCAAGCTTTTCTGGGTACTTGCCAGAAGATACCAGCTTTTCCACAGTACTTGCTTGACTGATTTCTAAGAAACAATTTATCTGAAGGAATTAACAAGGGCTTGAATATGGCACATTGTGAGGGATGCTAAGGGGTTTGAAGCATTGTTGTGAGACTCGGACTCAGCAAATACTCAGCTGGCTTAGGACTCAGCAGACTCGGCAACTCGGATAAGACTTGGCAAATAGAAAAGAAATTCAAAATATAGTAAATTTTGTGTACAAAAAATATACTAATGACATTTATAATCCATATAAGTTATAAAACCACATTCTATGCAAAAATTCATTAGATAATCTCTTAAATGATCTTAAACCCTAATCTTTAACTGTTTATAACCATATATATATTTTAAATAATTTTATACTTATATATTTATAACTATAAATTACATTAAGTGACAACCCACTCTACATCATATTACATGGTCACAAGTAAACTCATTAAGGGTTGCATACACACCATGCATGGGTTGAATGGTCCAAGGGAAATCCATGGTAAAACAATTCACAGACCCAGCTTGCATGAGTGGGGTGATTGGAGGAAACGACATGCCAGAATCATTTGCCACAATTTCAGAAGCTAATGCCATGGTTAGGAGGTTCACATGGTGAAGTGGCTCGGCTCCACGAACCATCTATGAAAATTATGGAAAAAGTAAATATAGTTTGAGTCAATGAGGACATGCCTAAGCATGACAAGGATCAAAGGGATAGTTGTAGGATGATCAAGCGAGCCAGGATGCTGGAGACGCATTACTGGTTTAAATCCAGCCATGCGCAATCCACATCATATTTTCTGTTTTATGTAAATGGTGGCAGTTGTGCCATGTTAGAGTTTGTTAGAAGTTTATTTCTCAATTTGTAACTAATTTTGTCCCTGTTTCGAGGTTGGTCTCGAGGGCCTAAGACATTATAAGTATACCCTCAAGAGAGGATGAAAGGGTTGAAACCCATGAGACTTTTGTGTTATGTAAATTTTGATACCTGTCTTTAAAAGAAGTTGCCGAGCCAAATGGTATTTAACATGTGCCATTGTCGAAGCTAAAAAGTCTAACTTTGTTTGGTTTTCACAGCTTGAAGAAGAATCACTGCCAGATGTTGATTCACCAACCTCATCTAATCTGAATATCTGCCATCCATCGTTGGAGCCTGTCTTCAGACATTGTTGCTTTTTTGCTTCTACTGAACAATTTGAGCTTTGAGGACTCAAACGGTGGAATTCTGTATCTGCTTCTACTGAACAATTTGAGATTTGAGGACTCAAATGGTGGAATTCTGTATTTGCTTCAACCATGAGTCTTTCCAATGTAGTTCTAAGGTAATCTATTTCCTCATTATCAATGGTCTGATACAGACTGCTAAGCAACAACTCTGCATCTTGTGAATCACAGTTGTCAATTTGCATGTTGGACCTTCACATACTGATACCAACATTCCTACCATGTGTCCTTGAAGAAAAAAATCCAAAAACATCAGAAAGATCATCTTCCGAGTATTCTGCAGTAGCCATTGCTAGTGCCAACATCTCGAACCCAAATCGAGTTTCATCTTTAGGACAATGAGTCGATTGTAGAGCTGCTGATCTTGTTTTTATAAATCTAATTACCTGCAAGTTATTGTGTTGTAAATGATGACGCTGTTATATATATATATATATATATATATATATATATATATATATCATTATAATAATCAATGTTTAAAACTCAGACTCGGACTCGGAATCGGCCGAGGGTCAACTCGGACTCGGACTCGGACTCGGCAATGACTCGGCCGGTTTGATTTTAATGACTCGGTTTACTAAGAAACACGTAAAATATTTAATTTTTAAAGAAAAAATATATTTTAAAGATTATAATCCATCATTCCAAAGCATTAGAGACAAAACATCCAAAGTATGATCATATATATACCATATAAGGGTGAACATATCAAAATTGCACGAAGGGTACTGTATAATGTATAATTATAACTATACAATGTACATTATATATTATACATTATAATTGTAATACATTGTAATACATTAGGCTGTTATAATTATAACTAAATTATAAAAATTAAAACTTAATTGTAATTTATAAATTATAACTACATTATACATACATGTAGGCTGTTCAACTAAATTATAATTGTATTACAGCCTAAT